>CAUYRB010071745.1:0-29676 GCA_963574695.1 Propithecus perrieri | reverse complement strand
GCCCCTTCCCCTAGAAAGCATTGCGGAGCTTAGAGACGAGCTCCTCGGAGATGTGTAAGACCTGAGCCTGCCTTGCAGGGGCTGCTGCTCTAGAGGGGGATTGATTTGAGAGCAGGGCAGACTTCGTAGAGAAAGTGATGTTGAACAGCACCTTGAAGAACTGGGCCAGCGATGTGTCTGTGGCAGGGAGGTGGGAGCAGAGTGGGGAGGAGGGCAGATGAAGGGCAGCAGAAGGCAGCCCACAGAGGCCCCGCACCCCAGCGCAGGGCGCTGGCGTCAGTTCTGCTGACTTTAGAGACATTGGCTGCTTGTCCATAGCCCGGTAGTGCGGGCAGAATACCCCGGAAGGATACCGCTTGCCTTTGAGGATGTACCATCTACGTCTAGCCCAGAGCTGGCTGAGGACCTCCGCCTTGTCCTTCCCCTCTCCTCCCTCCCTCTCGTTAAGTCAGAGGCCACAGCGTCCTTCCATCCACTCCCACCCACCAGCAACGGCTGCAGAGTCTGGAACCCTAAAGATCTACTGAAGGAGGAGCACCAGCCCCAGTGACCTTCAGGGAGCTCCCCAAAGAGCTTCTTCTTGGCTGGGCCCCAAGTGCAGTCACCTGGGCCCTGCTGCCCCCCACCTCCAGCCAGGTGCTCCAGCACTGGGCAGGCGGCCCCCTTCACAGCCCTGCAGGGTGGGTGGGTGGCGGAAGGGAGAGTGGGAGGAGTCTGGGCCCTGATTCCGGTTCCGCAGGGCTGGATCCAAGTCCCAGCTTTGCCATGATTCGCTGAGTGACTGGCGGGCCCTCCTCACCCAAGTCATAGTTTTCTTATCCGTGTAAAGGGGACAGAGAATATACCGACCTCATGGGGCCATGGCAAGCTGCTTGGGGCTCGCTGTGGGCAGCCAGGGTACTATCAGCAAGGGGGCAGGAGGGAAGGGGAGTAGGAGGGGGCCTGGAAGGAGGAGCAAGGATGTCCTTGGGTGGGGAGAGCCCTGCCCGCACCAGGATGGGGATGACTGTCCTCATTCCGGGGCGATGTGGCCTTCTGTTGTCTCGAGAGACCCCCCCCCAGTGCTGTGGCCTTTGGATATTGTCTTGGAAGGGGGTAGTCTATCTATCTAGACTGAGAAAGTCCTGCCCCCAATGGCCTCTAGAGAGAGGCAGTCCCTTGGCCCCGCCAAGGGATGCTGCTGGTGTTGGCAGGAGGACACAGGATTCTGCCAGCCAGAGATGTCTTTGGCCATAGTTCACAGCAACTTTGGGTTGAGAGCCAGTCCCAGTTCTGGCCATGCCACTGACTGCTTTTCTCATTTTGAGCAGGTTTCACCTATTTGGGCCTCAGTTTATCAGCACTAGGTGGGAGGGGTGACTTGACGAGTTCTGGTGGCCCCCTTCCCCTGACATGCCTCAGTTCCATGGCAGCCTCTGTTTCAGGGGTCCCCTGTTCACCTCATGCCCGTCTCCCGCCGCAGGCCGGTGTCATGGTGACAGGCCCATTGAGCGTTGCTAAGGGATGGCTGGAAGGAGCGAGCCCCACACAACAGAGGCTGGGGCATGGGGCTGGTGCCTCCTCCCACTGCACCTCTCCCGGGGCGAGCAGTGATCCCACACAGTGAGCTGGGTTCCACCACACCCACATGTGCTCTCCATTAAACTGCTCGTTGCCTCTATGACTCAGTTTCCCCACTGTCTCCTGCCACACCTACTCACAGATGGCAGAGCTTGATGAGTAAAAAGTCCTGTGGAAGCAGGGAGCTGAAGGTTTCTGGAGGTCCAGCAGGACATCTGAGGCCCAGAGAGCAGTGTCCACACAACACTGAAGAAAGGAAGAAAGGGAATATAAAATCCCTGGCCTGCATCCCAGATGTCACAGGCAGATGGCCCCAAGGAGGCCTTTCACACCTGATGCCTGGGTTTGGCAATGGTAGATTCCCAATCTCTCAACCCAGCAGCCCTCCTAGGTCAGGCCGGGTCTGAGCTCGGGCAAACGTCACCACTGCCTGCTCCCCCTGCATCAGTGTTCTGTGATCAGACCAGGACGGAAATGCGCAAGGTGGGCCTGAGAGTCGGTCAGTCCTAATGAGCCTGCAGCAGCATCCCAGCAATGCAGGAGTGTTAACTCAGGGAGGTGCACCTTGTTTGGGAAATCCTGGGGGACTGTGCTGTTGGCACCACGCCTACACCCCTGATGCCCCCAGCACTGGCCTCACTTCCCCAGTGCTATCCTAACTGGGGTTCGGAGGCAGTCTAGTCCAGGCAGTGGAGGCCAGACTGGGAGGTGAGATTAACTGGAGATTTTTCCCACAAGAGGTAAGAAAGGTGACTCAAAGTCAAGGTCAAAGATTTCCCAACAAAGCCCCAAGCCAGACAGGAAGAGGGTGGCTGGATCTGGGGCAGCCCAACTCCAGGCAGTTGGGGTGGGATGTCTGGCCCCTAAGGCATTTTCTTCTGGGTATCTGGACACTATGTGGCTAAGACACCGCAGATGTGACACAGCTGGCTACATCTGCTGAAACACAGGGTAGCAGAGAGAGCCTCTCCCTTCTAAGAACATTGACTCCAGGATCTCCCATGAGGAAGCATGCCCCTGGGGAGAGCAACGTTGTTCTGCCTCTTCATTGTTGGGTGACCCTGGACATGTCACTCTCCCTCTTTGGGTTCCACCAGACAAAATACAAGAGAAGTTGCCTCCCCCCTCTGGAGATACCTGCTGACTCAGTGTCCTAAGGAGATGCCTGCTGACTCAGTGCCCAACTTGGAAACCATCAAGGCTTTCGTGCCTGGAATCTGGAGGATGCCACCCACAGGTTTGCTGTTTGAGACTGACACATCGCTCCTCCATGTGGGGTTGGACTTCAGTGTTAGCAGCTCTGGCAACAGGGTCAGGCTTCCTGCAGGGTTTGTGTGTGGCCTAGATGCTCCCTGCATAGATGTGCAGCTGTTTTGTGTTTGCTGTGCAGCTTGGTGGAGCATGGGCATCTGAGTGGCAGACTGTCCTTCTGGCCTGCTCTGAACCTCTCACCCTCAGTGAGTTCCCCAGTAACCTGTCCATCCTGAGGCCCCTGTGTGCTCTGCTCTGTGCAGTGCTTAAGAAAGGACCAGAGATAAGGGAGACCCAGCCTTTGCCCTAAAAGGCTCTCAGCCTTGTGCGGAAGAAGGTAAACTCTTGCTCCAGGGAACCCCTGAACTGGCTGGGAAAGCGTGACCCCTTTACAGGGGTCGGTGAGAAAACAATCCCAGCCCAGGATGAGCCAGGCAGACGTGAGCAGCTGAACCCTTGGGGAGCTGGAGCAGTCATGGAAGCCACCTGGAGGACGTGGGGCTGAGGCTGGGCCTTAAGAGGAGCATGAACTAGCTCAACCTCCTTGGGCTGGGCCTAGCACTGTGGTCTGAATGCCCGGGCGGGAAGGCTGGTTCTTAGGAGCTCTCCAAGGTCCCCCACCTGCAGAGATGGGGCGGGACGAGGAATGGTGGTGTTCTGCTGTCCACGGTGCTGAAAATTCTGGTCCTGTGCAGTGACCTCATTCCTTAGGTAAATACTACTTCTGGCCCTCCCACCGCTCTGCCATCAGCTTCTCTCCATCGCCTCTTGTCATTTTCTGTCCAGATAGCCAACAACCACATTGCTGGGCCTCCAGCACATCCCACTCACTCTCCTCCATGCCCGACCTGCCTCTTGCACTCTTTCCCCCTAACTGCCACTGACAAAGGCCCCTCGTGGTCCCCGTCTCCCATGGTCGAGGTCTTCCCAGTTAGAATACCACAGATGGAATTGCCAACCTAGGGAGCATTTGAAAGTGATATAGGGATGTTTGGGGTTGTCACAATGGCCTGGGTGTGCTAATGGCAGTTAGTAGATTGGGAATTCCCACGCAGTAAAGAATCGATCCACCTGAAATGCCAATAGTGTCACTGAGAACCAATTTACTTTTTCTGAGAGGTGAAACTGAGACCAAGAGGGAAGAGATTTAGCCATGGTCGCCTGGCCATCCAGAGACATAACTGCATCGAGAATTTACGCTCCCATTTCCCAGCCAGGCTTCTGGACCACTCCAGGTCACTGCCTGAACCAGTCTGAAAGGCGAAGAGCCCATTATAATGGGGGCTTTCAACAGGCCCGGGCCAGGCTGGACATCGGCGCTGGGCTTCCCAGACCACAGAGCTCTGCAAGAGAAGGCCCGGCTGCGCTGTTCAGATCCTAATGCCCCTGGAAGGCCACACCACACACCATCAGCATCGATCCTCGGCAAGGACTCCTATGTTGCTGTGGTAACAGGCACCCACCTCTCTGCGTCTAGCCCCACAATTCCAGCCTGACCACCTGCCCTCAGACTTTCTGTGCCCGTCCTTCCATGGCTCCCAGAGTGGGGGGCGGGATTCTTTCTTATTCTTTCCTATAAAAGGCTGTGCCTGAGGGCTCGGCACCCTCATTGGCGACAGCAGACGGCTCCCCTAAAGAGCAGGTTATGTCTGTCTTCCAGTCCTTTGGTGCCTGGTGTCTGTAGTCAGAACCTCATTCCCAGGCAGGGCTGCGCCCCCAGAAGGAAGCCCCCTCCTACCCCCACCTCCCACACCTCAGACCCTGCTCTCCAGGGTTCCGCAGACCTGAGTCAGCTCTGTTCAGCCCACGTGCACTGGATGGCTCGATCCTGAGGGGACATCCAGTGACTGTAGTATGGTCTCTGCCTACTTGTCTGTCCCCTGGGAGCTCAAGTCCAGTAGCAATGAAAAGAAGGATTAGGTCCAAAGAGATGAATTTCATAGTGGATTGTGGCAAATGCTCTAAAATAGACTTTAGTTTTTCAAACTATGGATTGTGGCACAATAGTGGGTTATGAAGTCAATTCGGTGAGTCATGATTACCAGCATTTGTCTATGACATGAATCCAAGACATTAGAATAGAAAGAAAAATATTAAAGCTGTCGTCAAGATAAATTTTGCTTTTTGAAACTGGATGCGGTGGTGTGCGTATGCGTGTGTCCTGGATTATAATATAAAATGTATGTGTTTTGTAGTTCAAGGGCAATAAAGTGTGAGAGAGATGTTTGGAGAGATGGGAAGATATAGAGGAGGGAGGAAAAAAGAAGGTACTTTTTTTAGAGGTAAAAACCAAGGGATTGCTTCAGACCTAGGGTGCTGGAGAAGGCTTCGGGTAGAAGGTAGCGTTGAGTGGGGGCATAAAAGGCAGGTAGGAGTTTGTCTGTGAGCAGCGGATAAGAATGAGGAGGGTGCTTCAGGGACGGATTTGCACAAAGGGGGCGTGTGCCAGGCCTGTTAGTGCAAAGGCAGCTGCCACACACGGTGCTGGAGACGGGTGAGGAAGGTCAGGCTGGGGCCTGGGTGTCGAGGGCCTTAGCTATCATGCCAAGAATGTTGGACTTTATTCTAGAGAGCACTAACTAGCCATTGATGGCTTCTGAGCAGGAATCAACATGGTCCAGGGGGCAAGAGAAGACACAGGGGGGCGAGAGAGGAGGCCGTCGTGCCAGGCAAGATGCCTAGAGAGGGTGGAGGGACGACGGGTGGGAGAGCAGTGGAGTCCAGAAAAAGAAAAGAGGAGAGAGAATCCACAGAACTTTGGCCCTGAGGGGTGTCAATGTGAGGGACAGCAAAGGTTTCCAATAGGCAGGATGTCTATCCTGATCCCACTACCCCTCACAAGCCCACCTCACGACCAGTGCCACCGTGAAATGCCATGCTTGGGAAACGAGTATTCTGAGGCCCTGACCTCAGGGAGCCCCCACGCTGATCAGAGAGACCAGACACCTGCACCTCAACAACTCAAGGTTGGAGTGTAGGGGTCAGGACATCAGGCCTAGGGGTGCTCAGGAGAGAGAGCGAGCCATGGGACCAGAGCAATCAAGGAGGCCTTCCTGGAGGAAGGAGCCTAGCAATGAACTTCACCTATAAACACATGGCAGATGAACGACACCCGGCATCAGGGGCTGTGTCATCTCCCACAGACCTGTTTGGAGGGCCCTTAAACCCCCTTCGGGAAGGAATTGTTCATATTACAATAGGACTTCACCTTCCAAAATACCTTTACTCCTTTAGTTCAGTGACATCACCAACCCTCCTCACCTGTTGAGGGAGCCTGTCCCTTCCAAGAGCGGGAATGTTGGTAAGGGAAGATGATCCCATGCGTCAAATTCTCAGAGCCCACCGGGGGAGCCGGGCGCCTGGGCAGGGGTGAGGAGGAGGCCTCCTCACGCTGGATGGGAGTCAGTGCCGGGCAGGGCGGTCCCCTGTCTGACTCACATGGGGGAAGGAGGGTGCGTGGGGGGAGGGCAGGGCCCTGCCAGAGGTGGGCCTCCAGGGACTGAGCTTGAAAAATCTACGAGCTCCAAGCACCAAATTAAAACCCGATTAAGCTAATAGAATCTCCCCCTTGTTTTCATTCTTCAGCAAGTGCTCCTTAATAATTCCGTTGCTTTTAACTCACTAGCTCCATGGAAGTAGATTTTTAAGTAACTTAATTATTTCTGAACTCACTGCTTCCAAAAACAAGCTAAGGTTTCCCCTCCAGAGCTGCGACTCTTTGCTCTGGTGAGCTATTTGTTATCATTAGCCTTATATTTTATATCTAACATAAGCCAAAAAGAAAAGTCCACAAACAACTGCCCGTTAGCCAGAGAACAGAACCCCAGTATGCATCCCCCCCAGACGGTGGGCCGTTCGGAGTTCGTAATCCAGTAGGGGGAGGTCAGATCCTCGCTAAGGACTAAGGCAGAGCAGAGGCAGCCGAGAGCTCTGGGTCTTCTCGGGGGGCCAGGGCTTCCTCCTGGCCGGAGGCTAAGCGGGGGGCCTGGAGGGGGTGGCTCGGGAGCTAGACCTCGACGGTCAGCGCTAAGATGAGAGAACGGCAGGTGTGAGCATTTTTCAACTTTTCATGCTTTCCCCTTTGAGAAAACCTGCATTTTTGTGCTTCCAACATTGATGCTCTGCAATGTGTTTTCGCACATCACATTCCAACTCTAATACAGAGGCTGGTTCTCGAACACTGAGAGACATCACCTGGTGGGCTCCCAGGCAGCAGCACCTCCAGGGCAGCAGCACAGCCCTTGAGTCTGATTTCCCTCGTTGCTGTTTACCACGACCTGAGGCCTAAAGGTTAAGACCTTCTGGGTTTGAATCATCCACTTGTCATCTTTGCATTTTTGGCAAGTAGCTTAATCGCTGTGTGCCTCAGTTTCCTCCTCTGTGAAATGGGTTGATGTTAGCACCTACTTCACAGGGTTGTCATGTGGATTGAGTGGGTGAGCATATTTAAAGCAGTTAGCAGAGGCCCTGGTATGTAGTAAACACATGCTATATAAATGGTAGCTATTTTTGAAGCGGAAGTGTGATATTGGTGAAAAGAAGAATGGATCTCATAAATAGAAAATGATTGAGATAAGGATGGAAATTATTTGGCATGCTGAAAGCAGTGAATCTTCAGCCACGACCCAGTGCTCATCATTCGATTCAGTTTTGAAACAAAGGAACAAAATAAAAGAAAGTGTACGAAATATTAGTCCAAGATTGTATCTAAAATGGGTTTTAGTATGCCTTTTAGCTATGGCGTGAGATAAACCTTCTGTCCTATTTTCACATAAATGACTTTCACATAAACTTTCAGACACACATTGTGTTTCCTGGCCCAGGGGAGCCGAGGAATATGGACCTTTATTCCGTGAGCACCAGGGAGCCAAGGAGGGTTCTTGAGGAGGAGAGTGACTTGACTCTTGGCGATTGGCATCTTTTGTAGGGACCGCCTACCGAGAATGCTTGGAGAATGGGACATGGGCCTCAAGGATCAACTACTCACAGTGTGAGCCCATTCTGGATGACAAGGTAAGTGGCCCCCGCCCACCTGACCCCAGTCCTTATACAGGTGTTAGGACTCACGTTGAACACAGAGGATCCCAAGGTGGCAGAACCAGTCTTTGTGTCACCCAACCGCTCCTTTTTGTACCTCCTGCCCTTGCCCTCAGTATCGTGCCCTGTGGTCAGTGATGCAGTGGTGGGGCTGGAGAAGGCTGTGTGACCGCACGCCTTCCTCCTCTCCTGGGCCTCAGTTTCCCCATCTGGCATTCTGATTCTGTGACTCCATGTGAAAACCCATGCAGCCCAAAAGGGCAGTGCCCCCGGGGAGCTGGATCCTGCTCAGACCTCCCATCCCTACCTGGGCTCTTGCTCTGAACTGGATTCTGTGCCGCCAACGTGCCAGCCTCTTCTCTTTAAAGCTACGCCTCATTCCTGACCCAAAATGATGCATCCAAGCCCCCTCCCCCTCATCATTTACCCAACACAGTCCTCAGTGGGGCTGGAACTTTTCCCCAAATGAAGTTCAAATCCAGAGGGAAAAACATTTGGTTGCTTTGAGAAAGGGATTCTGTCAAACGTGCACCAAAGGGGTTGTGTAGTGAGGCCCCCGAGAGGGCAGGCAGGACGGGGCAGAAGGTTTGGAGAGAAAGAGGCTCCCTCCAGCCCTCTGTCCTCACGCCTCCCTTCTTACAGCACCCCAGCAGCAGAGAACCAAAGTGGGGGGTGAGGGGGATGGCCCTCCCTGGCAGGAAGGAATATTTTATCACTGACTTTGTTTAGAGTCACCAGCTAGTGGTGACAATAAATAGTAGACTGACTTTGGTTTGAATAGTATCCTAAATCCTCTACAGAACGCACCCCTCACTACCGTACCCAGGCAGACCGATCTCCATGCATCCCTCAGGCCTCCCATAGCTTGCTGCTTCTGAGGCAGGAGGACAAGTTGTCCCCATTGCACAGACCTCAAAACTGAGGCCCAGAAATATAAATCAGCTCACCCTCAGTCGCTTAGCCAGCTGGCGTCTGAGCTGAACCCTGTGGCCTTGTAGAGCCTAGAATTTTTAAGAGTCTGCACCCATACCTCTCCAAAAGCATCCCCCCAAATGCATGTTGGTGCGGGTGTGGTGGTACGCACCTGTAATTCTAGCTACTTGGGAGGCTGAGGCAGGAGGATCGCTTGAGGCCATGCAGTGAGCTATGATCGCGCCCGTGAGTGGCCACTGCACTCCAGCCTGGGCGACAGAGTGAGGCCTCACCTCTTAAAATAAAATAAAAAGCATGTTGGGAGGCCTGACCACAGCCATTTACAATAACAAGAGCTGCCCAGGGTAATAGGAGCGAACTCTAAGAGCCACTTCTGTCCCCGAGGCCAGGACACACAGGGTGGCCATGGGTGGAGTGCCCAGCCCCACCCCACGTGCCCATGCTCCACCCGCCGTCTGCGTGTCTTTCCCGCAGAGAAAGTACGGCCTGCACTACCGCATCGCCCTCGTCATCAACTACCTGGGCCACTGTGTTTCCATGGCAGCCCTGGTGGCCGCCTTCCTGCTTTTCCTGGCCCTGCGGTGAGTCCACCCTCCTGCCCTGCTTTCCACTTGTCCCTCCTCCCACGACGCCCCCCACCCCCCGCCCGACCTCTCCCAGACAGTCTCACCTCCTCCCCAGGGCCCAGGAGCCAGTGGGCAAAGGGGGTTGGGGCTGGCTGCCAGGGCCCAGACTGCCGGCAGGCATGTGGGGTGCACAGGGGCACTGGACTCCGAGAGGCCCAAGCGTGGCCACTCGGGTGGGGACTGGTGCAGCCCTGCCCTCACTCAAGCAGAGTCTCCCTGGCCTCAGGGGGAACCTAGCCCAGTTGGTCCCCAGCCCCGGTTGACCCCTGACCCGCGCCTCCCACAGGAGCATCCGCTGTCTCCGGAACGTGATTCACTGGAACCTCATCACCACCTTTATCCTACGAAATGTCATGTGGTTCCTGCTGCAGCTCATCGACCACGAAGTGCACGAGAGCAATGAGGTCATCGCTGGGGAGACTCGGGGCAGGGCCTGGGGGGCTCTGGGGGAACCCACCTCTCTGCCCCACACTCAGGTGCAAAGCTAGGCCTGAGCTCACCTCCCCCCCAGGCACCGTCCCACCAGCGCAGGGGGCTGCCAAGCCAGGGGTTTGGGGGCTTCACAAACCTGCTCTAGACTTGAGCTTATCCTATTCCACTCGTCTGTGAATCCAGGCCCCCCCAAAGACCCCTGTGAGAAAGGAGGCTGGAACTAACCTCTGTGGAGCTTCACCTCACTTAATCCCCGCAAGCGACCAGTGGATTATCTTCCCCATAACATAGACAAGGACTCAGGCTCAGGAAGGCTGAGGGACTTGCCAAGGTCACATGCTGTGATGATGGCTCTACATCGTGGGCCATCCCACCGCCTGGTTTGACCCTTAACCCGGCCCCACACTGAGCCCTGCCGTGGCACCAAATACATTCAATCAAATTGGGGTGCCTTCCAGCCCCAATGGGCTTGTACTAATGAGACATCATTAAACGTGGAGAAAAAGCAGGGTGGGTAGGGGAGGGACCTTTAGCTTCCCCTCCACAGGACTTTCTCAGAACAAAAAGATAGCATCGTGGGGCCGAGATGGGGCTGGGCCCTGGGACAAAGCTGGGGAGCCACCAGCAGCTCAGCACGGAGGTTGATCGGATAGCCAGCGCTGTCGAAGCCGGCCAGAGAGGGGCTGGGCTGTCTGCAGAGGCAGAGAGCCCTGTCACAGAGCTCCCCTGACCCCTAGCTGGCTTGGATCTCAGCCCCTCTCTCCCCACATCCCAGCCTTGGCTTTGAGGGTGTCCTGGGGCTGAACCCTGGGAGAGATGACCAGGTGGGTCTGTTGAGAAGGGCAGTGGCCCACGGGGTGGCTCTGGGCAGGCTCTGCCCTGCCTGCACCTCAGCCTTGCTCAGAGGGACAGGGACACATTCCCCTCTCCTGGGAAGGCAGCAGCAGCAGCAGCCACACCAGGGCATCCATGCACATTCCCTGGGACCCGCCTTTGCCGTCCTTCATATCTTTAAACCACCCGTGAGGCTGCGTTAGTTACAATGAGGTTCCAAACAGTTAGCGAGTCTCACTCCAGAGCCGGCAGTGGTCACACCAAGTCCCGAATTTCCCAAAGCCAGGGTCTGGAGGTACCTTCACGTACCTACCCTTGACTCGCTTCACTCCCTTTTTTTCATTTCTTCTAAATGAAATTTCATATTCCATCCCTAAATGGCAACCAGTCTGACTTGCTATGGATTGAAAGTGACGAAAAAAAAAACGACAATGAAAGCACGACGAGGTTATTCAATTCCAGCCTCTGCATGCAGAAAGCTCAGAGCCAGACTCCCTCTTCCTTTTTTAAAAAGAGAAATTAGAAAGAGCTGGAAAGAAGTTAAAAGTGGAGAATGGCTCCTTCACTCAATCTGAAAGGGTGAAAGAGCATCTTGAATCTCAGGGTGAGATTCGATGGCATTTGGTGCCACATCCGGGCACCCCTTTGGGAAGCCCTGTTCTCGGGCCCTGCCCGGGGTGGGAACGCCCTGCCCGGGCCCGCCCCTGACAGCCCTGCCCCGCACAGGTGTGGTGCCGCTGCATCACCACCGTCTTCAACTACTTCATGGTGACCAACTTCTTCTGGATGTTCGTTGAGGGCTGCTACCTGCACACGGCCATCGTCATGACCTACTCCACCGAGCGCCTGCCCAGCTGGCTCTTCCTCCTCATCGGATGGTGTGAGGGTCCCAGGGGCAGCAGGGCCTAGTGTGGGGGGTGACAAGGTCATTTCCCTTCATCTTGGGTCTGAGGCCCAGAGCCCAGCCCTGCCCGTCACCCGCAGCACAGTCCCAAGGAGGCAACCGCTTCCCTCCATGCTGGTGGGGAAGAAGCGGAGAATCCCTCCTAAGAACAGCCCCCTCCCCTGCCCGGACGACCAACCCAGAGACCTTTGTCTCTGGCTTCAAAAGAGAAACTGGCTGGCTCTACTTCCTAACACAGCACCTCAGGCACTCGCGCTGTCCCTGCTTGGAGAGAGGGCTGCAAGGGGAGGGGCTTGGAGGGCAGGGTCTAGGGACAGGGCACCTCTGGGGTCACGGGTGGCCTAGGGGCCCCACCATGTGTTCTGCGAGAGGCCTGCCCATCTGTCCACCGCAGCCCACGTATGTCCTTGCAGGCGTCCCCTGCCCCATCATCGTCGCCTGGGCCATCGGCAAACTCTACTATGAGAATGAACAGTAAGTGGGACAGGCCAGCCGCGGGGGGGCATGCGGGGGTGGGTAGGACAGGTCAGCCTGGGGCTCCAGCCAAGCGTGGGGCAGGAATAGTGGCCACGCCTGGGCAGGTTCACTTTCCTCTTGTCCTTAAATTGGGAAAAATTCCCCTGCACCCAGAGGTGCTCACGGGGCAGATCTCAAGGTGACTTCGCTTGTCGAATTCAGTTAGGAACGTGGTTCCTTGAAGTGCCCAGTGCATGACCCCCGTGGTCTCTGGGAAGGCCTCCTCCTTGGAGTTGGGTGTGGCAGGTCTGGCCTGGGGAACGTGGAAGAGGCCAAGGTCTTGGGGCTCTCAGTCCACACGGCATCCAAGTCCGTGTCCGTGAGCGTGCAACGGAGCCCGACGACACAGAGCTTGTTTGTTCTGCATCCCAGTCTCTGCCCGGTGCAGCGTCCCCTGCTGGGGTCCTCCCTGCACCAGAGACTGTGGTATGCTGAGCCGTGGCCCCAACGGCAGCAACTCTGGCTACGGGCCAGCCAAAGAGCAGCCAGAAGGTCAGGTGCCACCAGCTGAGAGAAGCGGGGACTGGGGAACACGGGTCTCTGTGTGCAGATCTCCAAGAGTCTCAGAAGCTGGAGGGAGCAGGTGGGATTTGGGGGGTGGGGGCAAGAACTGGGGGAGTTCTAGGAACTCGGCATTAGGAAGAGGTTGTAAAGGGTAAAAGCTGCCCAAGAATAAGAGGGCTGTCTCAGTAAGGTAGATAGTGAGCCTCCTGTCAGGAGTGGTGTTCAAGCAGAGACCAGAAAGCCTGGTGCTGAGAGGCAGCTGGGGAGACTCCCGTGTGAGGCAGGAGTGCACTGGACGACCTCTGCAATCCCAGAAGACACTACGTTCCTTGAAGGTGACGGTGCCTCCTGATGTCCAGTGGTCCCTGGCCAGGCAGACTGAGTGCTGGCCCAGCCCTTCCCCTGACCCCAGAGCTGCTCCCCCAGCCCCTGGCAGCCAGCGAGACCAGCTAGCCAGGCGGTGGCTGCATGAGGCTGAGCTCAAAGACCTGGAAACCGGGCTGGGCGGGAGAAGGCTCCACCTCCACATCTGCTGCTCGTGCAGCTGTGAGCCTGGCACACAGAGCAGCGGGTTCCCAGCAATGCGGGAACAGGCGGCCCAGGGCAAGGGGGAGCCCAGCTCTCCCTTCATTCCTTGCCTCCTGTTCACCCAGCCCTGTGCCCAGCAGCCTGTGACGGGGCGGGAGAGCGAGGAGGAAGAGGAGACCCAGGGCCTGCCCTCAGTCTGGCTGGGGCGATCAGACTCATCATGTAGAACAAAGGACAGCCCAGGGGTGGGCCAGGGTGGTGGCTGGGGCTGGGGCTGTCCACCGAGGCTTTCGGTCCTGGAGGTCGGGTCGCAGGAAGGGTCAAGCTGGAGGACCCTGGGCCCGAGCCTGGAGTGGTCCCCCCACTGCAGCTCAGCAGGCCCCCTACAGCCACCCCATCTTTGCAGGTGCTGGTTTGGCAAGGAGCCGGGCGACCTGATGGACTACATCTACCAGGTCCCTATCATCCTCGTGCTCCTGGTAGGTTCCCAGTGGGGACTGGGACGAGGCTGGGTGCCAGGAGACAGCAGAGGACCCACCTAGACAGAGAGGCTGGGAAAGATGTGGCGGGGGCAGCCCTCCTGACCCACTCTGTGTGCCAACCCCGTACCCCGCACATGCTGCCCCGCTTGCCGGCAGCACCCGACTCTCCCTTGCTCAAGCTCAGTTCCCTGGTGTAGCCCTGGCCACTCTGGACTTCAGGCTCTTCCTCTGGGTGGATCCGTAGTGCTGTCCCAGGTCTGGCATCCCCTTGCTAGGTACAACGCTTAGACAGCTGGGTGAGCAGGCAGCTGGTGGCAAGAGCAGAGTGTACGGGCTTTTGTTCCATCCAGACCTACATTCCCCTCTGCCCCGCGACCCTCCCTGGGGCAGCCCACCGCCCCCAGCCTGGAGCACCAACACCAGAATGAAGCGTGATGAGCAATTGTTCCTTGCCCAGCTCCCCGCCCTTTGCCAAATGTATTCGCGTCTAAGGTATAATTGCTGCCACGTCTTTAATCCACAACGAGCTTTAATTAAGATAGAGTTTAAGTAGAGGCTGCGTTCTGCGAAAAGAATCCATTATATATCATACGTTTTAAAAAAACAACATACAAAAAAGCCCCATAAGAAATTGGCATTTACGTAAGACTTATTTCAGGCTCGGTAATTTCAGGCTTCTGTACGTACCAGTTTCCTTAAAGGGCCAAGGCTCCCTCTGGGAAGCTGGGAGAACTGTCCTCCTCTTGCACCCAGCAGGTGCCTAATGGGGCGCTCTTTTGTCTAACTTGGAGACAATTGCTGTTTATTTTTTATTTCCTTACTCTCTCCTCTTTGGACTTCGGGCTTCATTCCACCTGTCTTTGGAGCGGCCTTGCTGTGTGTGAACTGATGATGAGGAGGGTTTTCACCGGCTGCCTGAAACTCCCCCCTCAGGGCTTCCTTCCTTCAGAGGCAGGAGCCAGGCCTGGGCAGCAGTTAGTGGGGGGAAGGATTGTCCTTGGACTCGCAGCTGCAGTGAGTCACTGACCCCTCAGAGTGAACGGGAGCCCTGTGAGATCCGTCCTCTCCCAGCCAGCTGCCACAGCCCGGCCACCCTGGAGGGATGGGCCCTTGGTGAGCCTAGGACACCCCCCAGGAAGGCTGGCCCACCCAGTGGCGGCTGGGAGTGCGCCCCGACTGTACGGATGGCGACAGGTGGTGAGGAAACGAGGAGGGGAGACAAGGCACGCGAGGGAGGGTCCGGTGCCAAGACCTGTCCCCTGCCCCACCGCCGTCCCTTCCACACCCGCCTCTGCTCAAGAGCCCTGCGCTTGCCCTTCCTTTGGGCCCAGCTCTTTGCACCGACAAGGCTTCTAAACTCTCCAGAAGCTCCCTGTACGTGACTTCCAATCCTCACATCCCCAATGCCTGAAAGAAGGAGGGAGTTGCTCCCCATTTTCCAGACGAAGGGGCGGAGGGACATGAAACGGCTTGCCCAAGGTCACCGCTGCTAGCTGATGGAGCCGAGGCTCAGGGGCAGGTCTCCTGCCTGGTCCCCGCCACCAGCTGCGTTGGATACCCGTCCCTGCCGCCCCTGCCCTCCCAGCCGTTCACAGCTACGTTTCTGCTGCTAAGAGACACTCACTTATTTCTGGTTCTGAGAAGTGGTTGAGTTTGCAGGAAGCCTGGCTTCTTGCTGGTTGTAGTCACTGTTGTTGTCATGGGAGAGGATGTGGCAGTCATTAGGCCAGACATGAGGCTTAGTGCTCTCCGGGAGTGTTTCAGCCTGTGCTGATCTTCCAAGGCAAGCCCTGTGGTTATCCCCCTTGGAGCGGGTGAGAAAGCAGAAGCTCACAGAGGTTAAGCAGCTTCCCTAAGACCACACAGATTCAAACTGAACAGCCAGAATCTGAGCCACGAGACCAGGACTCGGTGCCCGTGATCCAACAGGAGGTGGTCCTCATCTTCAGTTCTCAGCTCTTGCGCCATTTCCCCAGGTCTTTCTGACCCCTTAGGAGAGAGGCAGTGTCACCCCCAACTAGGCTGCAAGCCCTCTGCAAGCAGAGGCTTGTGTCTGCCTGTCCACGTCCCCATCTCTGGTGCCTGGCTCAGAGCCGGGTGCACTGAATTGATTCACTGAATGAGAGAACGATTAAATGAAACCAGAGACCGGGCTGCACAAGGTTAGGGGCTCACTGAAGAGCCGGGGTGTTTTCTTGGGTTGGGGGAGGTGGAGCCCAAGAAAGGAGAGCTGGACAGCTCGGTGTGGGCAGGGTGGCCAGAAGGCTCCCTGGAGAGAGAGGAAGGTGTGTGTGGTGTTGAGAAGCGGGAGGCTGGGACACAAGCTCAGGGGAAAGAATGACTTTCAGGCTGCGTAGAGCCAGGCTGAGATGGGTGGGGCAGCACCACTAAATGCTTGCCTAGTGTGAGGAGGGGGAAAGGCCTTGTCTCCCAGGGGCTCCGCACTCGACCCTGTTCCTGCCCTTACCTCAGCACAAGGAATAGGGCCCTATAGCCAAGAGGTGTTCAGCAACCGCTTGTTGACTGGATGGCTAGATGGATGGATGGATAGATAGTGAAAAGAGTGAGTGGACAATTGAATGAATTGGTTGGTGGGTAGGTGGGTGGACGGATAGTTGGATGGATGGATGGATGGATGGATGGATGGATGGATAGTGAAAAGAGTGGGTGGACAATTGAATGAAGTGGTTGGTGGGTAGGTGGGTGGATGGATAGTTGGATGGATGGATGGATGGATGGATGGATGGATAGATAGTGAAAAGAGTGGGTGGACAAATGAATGAATTGGTTGGTGGGTGGATGGATTGATGGATAGATGGATGGATGAATAAAAGTGGGTGGATAATTGCATTAATTGGTTAGGGGGTTGACAGGTGCTGGGTAAATAATATTTAATGCAAGGAAATGTGGCAGAAATGAGAATATATTTTTATTCTAACAGTCTCTACTCTCAGAGAAGTCAGAAAGAAGGAGAAAAGGTCAAGTTCTTTGTATTAAAAATTAGGATTGACCTATGTGTTAAGGTGAACTGTGCCCCATGATCCAAGGGAATATGCCAGAAATGCGGGAGCTAGAAATGAGGTGAGCCTTAAGAGAGGGCAGTGGGTGGCAGGTCGTGGCAGCCCCACCGAAAGCTGCCCACCCCCAGCCCTTCCCTGGGCCCCAGGCCACACCACCGTGCGGTGAGAGCAAGCCATGGCTCAGGAGGGTCTGAGCCCTCCATGAAAATCCTGTGATGTCTGCCTGTGTCCCCCCCGACTCCCAGCCTAGGATTTAGAACTTAGGAGGGCCCAGCTCAAGCCTAAGAAGCAATGGATTTTCTAGATAGAGACTCGGAGGGGTGTGTGTGTATGTGCACACACATGTGAGGCCGCAGACATCCCTGGGCTAATGTGTGTCTCCGCCGGGCCCGTGAGCCCTTTCTTAGGAAGTAGTCCCGGTGTGCGAGGCCAGCACACTCCATTCCTGCCCGCTCACGCTGGAGGCGGTGGAGGAGAAACACAGGCATGCCGTGTCCCCAGATGCACACTCACTCGCACAACTGCACAGAGGCACGGCGCCCAGCCGCGGGCCCACGGGGACCCACACGCAGCAGGAAGCTGCTCAGGAGCCCACACAGGCGGGGTCCAGGGCCAGGCCTGGGAGGGGCCTCTCTGACGCTGGGGGAAGACCCCAAATGAAGATAAATGAGGCCCTTCCCGAGCTCAGAGCCAGTGCGGCAGCCCCATTTGTCTTCCCTGCCTCGGGGGTGTCTGCCACGGCTCTGGAGTTCCCGGGCACGGGCAGGGCCGTGGGAGATTAATCACTAGTCGGGAACTGAGTTATCAATCGCTCTGTCTGGCCTAGTCTGCCCCCTGCGCAGGGCTGTCCTCGGGCAGAAGGACCTCAGGCTGACCTAGAGCCGGTGACAGTGCGAGGGCCTCAGAGAGACCCTCAGTGACAGGGCGAGGGCCTCAGAGAGACCCTCAGTCAACAAGTGGGCACCCTGCAGCCGACAGAGGAAGGGGCTCCCGTAGGGTCCCTGAGACGGGAAGAGGGCTGGGGACCTTCTGAGGACTGTGCCTCAGGAAGAGCAGCCCTTGTGCTCTCACCGTCTTTGGAGGCTGCTTTTCCCTCTGGCCTGGGTGGGAAGCAGCCCTGGAGAAGTGAGGGTGTCTCCCCGCCCTGGCGAGGAGGAGTGGGGGCGGGGGGACAGTGGGAGGGGCGTGTGCATGGGGCGGGCTTTCAGGGCTCCAGGGCAGGCGGCTGCCTCGGCTCATCCCCACTCACAGCCGCTCCTTCTCCATCGTCCTCCTTCCCGCCAGATCAACTTCGTATTTCTGTTCAACATCGTCAGGATACTAATGACAAAATTACGAGCGTCCAGCACATCCGAGACGATCCAGTACAGGTGTGTGGATGGGTGCCTTGACCCCCGGCCAGGGAGAACTGAGCAGGCCATTTGGGCCAGCCCCCTGCCTCTGCGCAGAGCCCTCTGCCCCAGTCCTCACTGGGGAGCTGGCTCAAGTCCCCAGAAGAAACCCTGCCAAAGCACCTGCTGACTGTCCCACCCGAGTGAGGCTGCCTGCAGCGCGGGCTCAGACCTGTGTGGTCACCTCTTCCCCCAGGAAGGCGGTGAAGGCCACCCTCGTCCTCCTGCCCCTCCTGGGTGTCACCTACATGCTGTTCTTCGTCAATCCCGGGGAGGACGACCTGTCGCAGATCGTGTTCATCTACTTCAACTCCTTCCTGCAGTCATTCCAGGTGGGGCCCCCGCCTTCGTGAGCTGTCCCGACCTCACTAAGACGGCCGCGCGGGCGTGGTGCACCCATGGCTCAGTGTCGTGCACACGAGATGGAACCTGAGCCCGGCCCAGACACCGCTGAGCCGCCCTGGGCTTCGCCTGGCCCTGTCGCCCCCATCCCGATTGGGCCTGGGTCCCTCTGGCCTGCATCTACTGCTATCTTGGCACCTGTTCTGAGGATTCAAGCAGCCCGGGCCCTGAGTGCCCTGGGCCAGGCCACACAGCGTTGAGGAGGCTGGGGTCCCAGTCCTAGGCCTGAGACCCCTTCCCCCTTGTGCGGACCTTGGAATATCTGGACCATGAGGGCTGGAGCCCCACCAGCTCTGAGTCAGAGCGTCCCCGCCATCCTGTCCCCAGCTCCAGCCCTCCAGGCACAGCAGCGCCCCAGGCAGGTCCCTGACCGCTCCGCCTTCCTTTCCAGGGTTTCTTTGTGTCTGTCTTCTACTGCTTCTTCAACGGAGAGGTATGAGCCGGGCCTTCAGACCCCACTCCAGGGTGGTTCCGGTCAAGCTCCCAGCCTTTCAGGAGTGCCAGGGTCCCTGGCTCTGCCCAGCTCTGCCCTGGAGGAGGGAGGGAGAAGGCCTGAGAAAGCACGCCAGCTTAGGGGACCAGGAATCCTCCCTGCAGGGGCTGGAGCCAGTTTGGAAGGCCAACGGTGCAGGCCTGAGATAACATGCCAGAGCCCCACATGCACCTGGAGAGCTGGGTGAGCAGGGGAGCCCAGGCTGTAGGTCCTCATGGAAGGGAGAAGCCAAAACAGAGGTGGTGACAGGAGGAAGCTTCCAGAAAGAGGTGAGGTGTGTGCCATGCGATCAGGTCTTTATGGACTCAGGGAGCAGAAATGAGACCAGCATGTTCCCCCACCCACCACAGAAAAGACCACACGCCCAGGGTGGGCTCTGGGGAATGAGGCAGCCGGTGAAGCCTGGTTAGCTCGCAGCGCCCAGGATCCCTGCGCGGCCGTCTCAGGGGAGGTGTGCACGCCAGCGAGGACATGGGGCAAGGAGCAGACACAGCCCCCAGGGCCTGGGAGCTCCCAAACACTCCAGAGGAGTGCGGATGCCCCCCGGCCACCCTGCCTGCCTCTGCGCAGGGCAGTGGCGAGGCATCTACACAAGCCTGGGTCCCTGTCAATGGAAGCCCGCCCCAGATGCTAAGCCCATCAGTGGAGACTGGCTCTGTGGCTGGAGATAGGAAGAGGAGGAGCCGCTAAAGCAAACCCACAACCTATGTTTATGGCATGTTTATTCTGTCCAAACCATGTGCTAGGCTAGGATGCAGGGGACAGCATCCATTTTCCAGAAAAATCCTTCAGTTACAGTACAAATGAGAATAAGGTGGCACCAGGTAGGATCAGGTTTAGAAGTGACAGAACTGTTAGCTTTCCCTCTCGGGCAGCGAGTGCTGAGGGGGGCAGGTTACCCTCTCAGAGGGCACAGAGGGGACAGGACGGTCTGTGGGATGGCGGAGAGGGAAGCCGCCAGCCGTGTGAGCTGAAGGTGCCAATTCTGGTCCCAAGGTGCTAAATGTGAGGTGGCAGAGTGAGTGAGGGAAGGGACGATAACGTGTCCAAAGGACACTGGATAATTCAGAGGACAGTGGGAGCAAAGGAATCCCAGGGCCAGCCTCCTCCAGGAGAGGGGTGAGGAAGGGGAGCCCCAGAGAGAGGCAGCAGGCCAGGGGAAAGGACCTCGGTTTTGGAGCCCATCAGCTCCTTGGTGCAAGGGTAGAGGGCAGAGAACAGGAGAGGGGACAGTCCCAGAAGCCCAGGGTTGGCCCCCACGGCCACTGAGCCTCTCCCTCCCGCAGGTGCGCTCAGCCATTAGGAAGAGGTGGCACCGCTGGCAGGACCATCACTCCCTCCGAGTCCCCGTGGCGCGGGCCATGTCCATCCCCACGTCGCCCACGCGCATCAGCTTCCATAGCATCAAGCAGACGGCTGCCATGTGACTCCTGGGCCACCCGCCCCATCACTGCTTCCCATCCTCCCCTGCCCTCTGGGCTGTCCTTGCTGTGCAGGCTCTGGTGGCGCAGGGGCAGGGAGGGCAGCCGCCAGGGCTCCAGCCTGGCAGAGAAGAGGTGGCACAGCAGCAAAAGGGGACTCTGTGGGACCAGGGTCAGCCAGGGCCACAGGCTCTGTGTGACAGGAGCAGGGGAGTCACAGGAGCCCCCGAGGAGAGCGAGTCGGATGTCTTCAGGCGTTGCCTATCCCAGCCCCTCTCGCCAGAGCCTCCCATAGCCCATCCACAGATGAGGAAGCCGAGGCCCAGAGCTAGGAAGGGCAGACTGCCGGCAGCCGGGCGGGGCTTGGCCCTGCTCCCTGCCCTCTGCAGTCGGGTGGAGTGCAAAGCCTGGCCTCCTCCCAGGACTCTCACCTAAGGAAGCCCCACGTGTACCCCAGCCCAACCAGGCTGTCCCTCCATCCCCTCCCCAGCCATCCTCCTGCCCCTGGGGGGCTCCGTGAAGGATGCTGGTTTCTGGGCCTGGCTGCCTCTCCTGGGAGACCTCTCTGCCTGGTCCTCTGATTGAGGCATGAGGAGGGGCAGGTAAGGAGGAAGACATGGTAGGTCAGGGCAGCCACATGCTTAGGCCCCAGAACTCACAGGGCAGGACAAAATGAATAGAAGCTTGGGGGGCCAGTGGGAGGAAGGAGTCAGGTAGGCACAGCAGAACCCACACTACGTCTTTGGTGATTGGAACCAATGCGCCAGCGCCCCCTCCCCTAGACTGGCTTTAGCCTCCCCTCCAGAAACATCTCTGCTCTCTGTGAAATAAACCATACCTCTTGGAAGTGGCCTACCCTCAGGTCAAGTCAGCTAGGCATTGGAAGGGTGGTGTGGGCCCAGGACCGTGGCTGGGTCTGCGGGCCACATCCTTCCTGCTTAGCAGAGACTCTGCCCTGGCCTGGGGCCTGTCCTCCCTCTCTGACCTGGTAGGGTTGGGTCTTTATGGTCAAAGTGCCTGCAGGCAGGTCTGTCCTTATCACTCCCCCCAGGCTAACATGTGACCCCAGCCGCCAGCCAAGGGCAGTTTAATTCCTCATAGAGGAGGTGTGCAGCTCACCCAGCGCCAGCGCCTGTCCCAAAGGCCAAGGTGCTGGAATCTGGTGGGAGGGCAGACGAGCCCCTCAGTCTCCGCGAGCAACAACCAACCAAGGGCAGCTTCCGGGCATGGCCTCCCTCCCTGTCTCCCAGGAGAGTGGCAGGAGGCGAGCTGGGGAGAAGCCAGCAAGGTTCCAAGGGGGCTTTTGCTCTAGGTAACCCTCCAAAAATAAATTTTGAAAAATGATGTACCACATTTTTAAGTTGACATCTAATGTTTTTTTTACTTAAGTTTTAAAAGATGCAAAGGATGTGATTTCTGGCATTTGGTAGATATTTACATTTTAAAACAAAACTGCCACAACACTTTAAACTATAACATGGAATCTAAACACAGCGATTTAACACCCACCCTCGCCTGTTTTAAAAATGTGACCCAGCTCTTCTTTGACAATTGGAAATTTTACATTGTTCCTTTTCTCTTCATTGTATCTTTATCCCATTGCCCCTGTAGAATTTTATACTAATGCAGTATTTTTATGGTTGAAAATCTTTTATTGCTTGCCTATCATACTTCTCTGCCACAAAATATATTTACAAATTGAAATTAAAATATTTCATTTCCTGTGACTAGAAGTTCTAAGGATTTTTTTAAAGTGTCTTCTGGATTGAGTTATTACACCTATTTTTTATATAAAAATGTAATGAACAATTGATTAAAACATAGATACGGAACCTTTTTATAAGTAATTAACCGTTAAATCTGAAAAGGAAAATTTCTTGAAAACACATCTTAATGAAGTGGATGGGCATTTAATTGTTCATGAATCTGTGGATGAATATTTATTGCTAGAATGAATCAGGACTCAGCATCGATTCGTTTCCTTTTTTCATTGTTTATAGCTGCACGTGCTGAGAAGCCTTTTCGAATAAGTAAGTGGATGGTCCAGCAATGTCACTCAATTCTCTATACTCCGAGATGAATGACCCAAATTGCAGTGATCTGTCCTCAAAAATGATCTATCAGCTGGCCGTTTGATTAAGTCTTCTTTAAATCTGGCTGAAAAAAAAAATGAATTGAAAATTATCAGACTTGCAGTAGGCTTCGCTGCCCATGTCTTCAGCCCATCCCGTCTCTCCCCAGTGGCCGCAGCCAGAGCGCTGCGGGCTGCGTGCGAGCTCTGCTTCTCTTGTCAGGAGGGCGGGTGGGGGCCCCTGACTTTGTTTTCTCCAGAGGCAGGACGCAGGCGTGTCTTAGAAAGTCTTCCTGTGCATGGCAGTGGCGCAGTAATGGCCGCATCCACGAGCATCATGGGGGCTCGAACCGAGCAAGGAGCTGCAAATGGCTTGGCCCTGAGAGGCCCCTTGGAGAGCTGTCAGGAGAGGCTGGTTGGGCGCTCATCAGAGCAGACACCACAGAGCCTTGGTGCCACGTCCCAGCCACTCATCGCTGCTCCTCAGATGCAGCCCTCGGTTCATTATCCCGCCTGTCCTCTGCTCCCTGGAGGGGCCCAGGGCCCGCCCAGGAGTGTTCGTTCAGTGGGCGGTATGACCTGCTCCAGCTCCGTTCCCAGGAGGCTCCTCCTTGGTCCCACCCTGGATCCCCTCACTCCCCTGCCGAGCTCTGGCCTTGAAATGCCACTGGAGCCATTAGGCCATCTCTCTGGGTCCCTACCCGTTAACCTCATCAGGCACTTGTTCTTTGCCACCAAGCCAGTCCTCATTAGTGTCAGCCTCAGCATCGACAGCCCTTCCCTGAGCTGGCCTTCCTGGAAAGTGGCCTCATTAGCAGACTGTCCTTCTCCGCAGCAGGCAACTTCTAGCACCCAGACCCCGCGGGCGCTCAGGCCCTCGTGTTGAACCCTGTCACCCGCCCTGATTTACAAAACTGAAGACGTGGGCCCACGGGAGGATCCCGCACACCGGCCTCCCGGGCCCACTCCCAGGGAGAGACCACGGCAGGGCCCTGCCCCCAGCACACCCCGAGCCCTGGGCCATCATCAGAGCGGGGCAAGAAAGTGCCTGCTGGGCTGTAGGCTGGTACACGACACACATGGCAGCAGGAGTGGCAGGTGATGGAGCATCTGTGGGGCAGGAAGCGAAAGGTGAGGATGGCATTTCCCTCCCGGGGGCCAAGTGCAGGTGCTGCCCGAGGGCCTGAAGCCCCGGCCCCGTGCAGGGTGGCTAGCCAGCAGTGGACCTGCGGTGCAGCTGAGGCAGTCGCAGAAGCCGCCAGAACACAGACTTCCGCAGAGATGGAGGCACACCCTGCAGCCACAGGGAGGAAGGCCCAGATGGACACGACAAGTGCGTGAACACAGAGAGACCCCTAGGAACACACGAGTAGACCCAGAGACGGAAATGCACACACATCCCTCTGTCATTCACTCCCCATTTACAGAACACCACGCTGCGCCAGGTGCGGAAATAACAGGAATACGACGGTGTTCTTGTTCCAAGAAACTCAAAATCTAGTTGAGAAATAAGGACCCGGAGACCAGCACGAGGTACACGCAGCACAGGATCTGCTGGGCCTGTCCCCGTTCATCTCTGCACGTCACGGAGGGGAGGAGCAGGTGGGCCCTGCGGCCTGCACCTGTCCTCAGGCCCCTGCTCTGTCCATCTCCAGCCCACGCCCATGGCGGCCCCAAGCCAGGCAAGGCTCTGGGCACAAGGACCTCAGCTGCCCTCCCCACTTCTTTCCTCCGTCCCATCATCCAGGCCTGGGCCTCCTGCATGGCGGCAGAGGGAGAAGTGGGGAGAAGTCCGGCTGTGCAGCTCTTGGTTCCCTGGGCGTCTTCCCAGGCCCATGGCGGCGGGGGGGGCACATGCGGGGAGGCAGCCGGGTGGGAAGGGGGCCAGGCTGTCCCAGGAGGGAAAAGGGCACACTTAGGAGAACAAGGCGTCCCCTGCACATGTCGTGGGGCCCGGGGACCAGGCCTGGTCTGTGAGACCTTTCCTAGAGTGACATTTCAGCCTCCGGGGCTGTGGGGGAGTTGGGTGGTTAAGAGCTGTCCCTCAGTGGAACTGGAGGCCGGGGTGGCAGAGTGCATAGGAGCAGGGGTTCGTTCCCTCTAGCAGGGAGTCTGGCCAGGGGCCACTGTGAGAGCACACCTAGGCCCCTCATCAGGACCAACTGGGTGGTGCTGGAAGGTGCTGGAAGGCAGGTTTCGGGCGTCAGGCTAGGTGGGGTCCAGGAGTCTGCACCTCTAACAAGTCCCCGTGCCCAGGGACTCGGACTGCTGTGGCGAGGGAGCCGGCGAGCAAGCAGACACCCCTCGTCTCTTCTTCCCGCACACACAGTGTGGAAAGTGTGCTGTGGGCAGTAACGGTGAGTGACTTGCCTTTCTGGAAACCTCTAAGGGAAGGCAGCTACAGCAGGAGAGGAGGAGACGCATTTAAAACTTGTCAGTTTACTCATCAGTGTGCCCAGTATGGTTTCAGGCGCTGCCCCGAAGCCACCACATATTTTCCTGAGGGGGCTGCGCCACCCAGGCCCGAGAGGGAGAATCCATTCTCGGCCTCCGTACCCCGCCCCGCCCCAGCTGAGCCCAGAGGCCAGCCCAGACTGAGCCCCCCACTCCACTTCAGACATACGACAGCAGATGGGCGGAGGAGAGCCCTCGCCGCTTCCTGCGGCCCTCCTGCAGGTGTCCCCAGATTACCCCACTCCAAGGGGCCCCAGGCCTCGATGGATCTCGACTTCCCGCTGGCAGGCGACGCAGCCTGCCCTTCACCAGTCCCTTAGCGTGGGACGACACGGTCTGGCCCAGCTAGTGCAGGCTTACCCCTGCTGTCCTGGTGTCATTAGTAGCGTACCTTTCGCTCTCAGAAGAGCCCTGGTTTGGATAATAAATTGTACGATCACCCTACTTGAACCCCGCATTTGTCTGACTACACAGTAGGGGCCACAAATGCCGCTTGAACAAAGGACGAAAGCCAGACCCGCAGAACATTCTCAGCGTTAGCTACTGCACTTGGGAAAGAGAACCTGAAGGGACCTTCCGAGGCTAAGTCCCAAGTTCCATCTCAATATCTGCTTGTTGGACAAAGGAGTGAGCAGGGGCAGCTAGGAGCTCAAGATTATAGCTCTGGAAGAAAACTGTCCCTCGGCCTCTGCTGCGAATATAACAAAGTAATTAATTGTGCCTCTTAACTAGCTCTGCAGGGCACCGAGTAAGGCCCTGTCTGGCTCCCTGAGGCCCGACCATGATAAACAATACAGCATCGTGGATCCCCACAGAGGCCCAAAGACATCATTTCTCCTTCCAACCCCAGTGCCGGTCCCACTGTTCCCCGCGGAAGGCCAGTGAGGGGCCCGGGAGCAACTACAGCTGACTCCATTCCCTACTCTTCCCGGCCTGCCCAGATACTGTAGCTTCAACTCGCAAGGAGAAGCCATATCCCACCTGCCGGTTCAGGGGTTTCCAAAGTGTGCTCTGTGGCGGCCGTGGCCCAGTTCCCAAGCAAATCGCCACCCTCAGCCGTGATGTCTCCATCTCATCCCTCAGCTTGGAACAAATTCTGGGCCATCCCCCAGGCCCCCTTCATGGCAGACTTGAATGTGAAGGTCTTCCCATCTGAAGGAATGAGGTGTCGGCACTGCGGGGTTCCCCATAAGGGAGCTCCATCGGGAGGAAGAGGCCCTCCCATGGCCTGCAACCAGATCTGGATTCATTTGGGTAGCTGACCCCTCAGAAATGTCATAGATCTATTTCCCTAGAAAAATGCAAATTTGTATAAAATAATGCATGGCATTTCTACAGAGATCCTTGAAGAAACCAGGGACCCAAGCTTACAAGCCCCTGACCCCAAGGGAAAATTACAACGCTCTAATTCAGCTAATAATTGCCTAATCCGGTGGTGCTCGGGCTTGGCTGTGTATTAGAAGCACCAGAGAACTTCAGACCTCACAGGCTTCTGAGCCCCACCCAGACCTGCTGAGACACGTCTCAGGAGGTGCGGACCCGCACTCTGAACAGGCTATAGGAGCAGTTCTCGAGGCCCTTCACTCGCCATGTGCCCACCTCCCCTCTGCATGGGCGACTCCACCTTTCTGGCCCGGGCCAAGCGCTCCTCGGTGGCCACGCTCACTGTATGCAAGCTTAGGCCTCCACCGTCAGGTCGTGAGGGGCTCTCGGGCAGGGCCATGCCTGGTCCTGGTCGGAATTACACACACCAGGAAGCCAGTGTCACTGTTCCCTTCAGGGGCCTCACCCAGCCCCAGAACTCTTGTCCCTAAAAGACTGTGAAGCCTTACAGTTTCTCTGCCTGGAACCTCTTCTCAGAGTCTACAGGTTTTATAAAGATTTTTAAATTCACTACTTTTATTTTAGCGATAATCTTAAAAAAGCTCACTAGTTACAAAACATCTTTTTCATAGTGTCAACTGAAAGATGGTTATACAGTAAGTACACAACATTAGTTAAAGTTCCTCAGAAGGGGTGTTCCTGGTGCATTCCAGGGGCTTTGAGGTTGCTTCCTTCAAAAAGGGCACCACTGTACTAAGTGTGGAACCTGCTCGGTACCCAAGCGCTCAGTGGCTGCAGGCCTTCTGCTGAGTGGAGACCTGGGTTTCAAGCCAAGGGTCGAGTTGCACGTTAGTACGTATATCTGTTACATTTAGAAACAAGCCAATTTTCACATCAAAATACAGAATGTGGGAGCTGCCCTGCAGGAGAAGATTCCTTCATTCACTGAGTCACTCAATTATTTACTGAGCATCTACTAAGTGCAAGGCACTTCTCTAGGCAATGAGAACAAAACAGATTCAAATCTTTGTCCCGTGGAACTTACATTCTAATGAAGAGACTGAAAATGAAACAAAAATAAAATAGGTTACAAAGTGTTTAGTGCTAAAGAGGAAAAGAAAACAACGGAGACATGAGGTGTATGTGTCCGAAGGGGATGCAGCACCATGTTGAAAGTTTAGGTGACATGGCCAAGGAAGGCCTCACTGAGGTGACTTAGAACAAAGTCCTGAGAAGGTGACAGGTTGTGAGCAGTGGCCACACAGGTGGTGAGCAGTGGCCCAGTACTGGGCACAGAGTGCAGACGGCGCTGCTGGCCTGGACGTGGCATGAGAGAGGAAGAGGAGCAAACTGGCACCCAGGAGCTGTCACTGAGGGAACAGGTCAGTGGAGCGTATCGGTTTGCATGCTTGCTTCAGAGTTCCTTTCCAAAAAATGGAAAGTCTGGGTTCCATTTTTTTTTAAATGTTAATAAAGATTTTTAAAAGTTTGTCAGTGGGTTTTTTCTTTCCTACAATTTCATTGTACTTAATCGCACTGTCAATTAATTTACACTCAGATGCAGAACAGTGAGTTTTGATGAGCCAAGAAAGGTTTTAATTAGCCCAAATTGTTTTAGTTAGCATAACTGCTAACTGCTAAGCGCTAATTGTTGGTGATTTGAGTTTCAAGACCTAACAAAAGCAGGCACAGACTGGCAAAAATTCTATGCCGGCTTGCTTCTACACTAAGTCTTGCACATTAAAAAAAGGAGGGCAGAGAGCTTTGGCTCCCAAAGAGAGAAGGGCTCTCTCTTCCCAGCCTCACAATCCTGAAACTACCATTAGGTTCATGCACAGGCTGTGGCCTGGGACGGAGGCTTGGAGGGTTAGCGTAGCTAACACGGCTAGATGTTAGAAGCCACAGGACCTGGCTTGCTTTGTCGCCAGCCCAGAGCTCACAGCACCTCTCCGCTCTTCAGCCCCACCACACATCCGGCAAGAATGTGGCTCTGCAAGATTCCCCGGGGGAAATGGAAATCCCACCGCTCACTTCCCCACCCCACATCTGCTTCTCTAATGGTCTGGCTGGACAAGGTCTTACAAATTCATATTCTCAGAGGAAACCGCTTTTGGGAGAGGGCAGTGAGTCCAGTCTTTCACATGGCTATAAAGTTCACGAGGTGCAAAAGCAGTAGCAGTGGTTCTCCTAAGGGACTTAAAATCCTGACACCCAGGCCCTACCCTAGAGAAATTCCTTTCATTGGTTTGAGGTGGGGCCCACACACGAATGTTTTCCAAAGCTCAAATGATTCTAATGTGCAGCCTGAGCTGAGAACCGCTGCACCAACATCTTTCACTGAGGCAACAGGCTTAAAAAGGTGTGTCCTTTAACATGCAAGGATAACCTGGCCAGCTGAGAGGGGAGCGTGTCACCAGCACAAGGGGCTCTTAGGCTGGAGCGCAGGGCTGCAGGCTGCTCTTCTCAGGCAATCCTTGGTGACTCTCCCAAATCATATTCCAATTTCTGGAGGAGACACTGATTCCATTCACATGGTCTTAACACAATTACTTAGAGGCAGCCCAATAACCAGAAGTGAATTTTGAGGCACAACATAATTTTATTCACCCACTCACGTACTGAATCTTTTTTTTTTTTTTAAGAGACGGGGTCTTGGTATGTTACCCAGGCTGGTCTCAAACTTCTGGCCTCAAGCGATCCTCCTGCCTAGGCCTCCCAAAGTGCTGGAATTACAGGTGTCGGCCACCGTGCCCAGGCCACTTACTGAATGTTCAGCTAACTTTCACTTTGAGGTTGACCAAATGCCAAAACCTTAAACATAGACTATTAGCAAAAATGCTAGTGCAAGTCTCTGTATCCTAGCCCCAGCGCAAGAGACACAGATGACAGTTTTCCCTTGTGAAAGAAGGTTCAGTTAAGTGCCGCTGTACCCAGAGATAATTGGGATTTCTCTCTAGGGCATCCAGTCCTTTCAGGAATAGACTCCACTGACTAAGACAGTCACTGCCATTACCCTGAGATTATACTGACTAAGGGAACAGTAAATAAGGGTCTAGAATGAATCTATTTTAAGTGACTTATTATTGAAGAAAATAATTTTGCCAAGCTCTTATCACAAAGAACTTGGGACATCTCTAGTACCACTTCATGAAAATAGCAAGATCATTTCTATATTTATAGGACTTGGTGATGAATTCCTTTTCTGGAACATCTGTCTACATTCAGTATTTTGCTATTATGACCTGTTAAGCAATATTAAGGTGCTGAAATCCTGCAGAACCAGGCACAGACCGCCCTCTCTAGATATAACTCCACATTATATTTGACTGAATGCCCTGAATTCCAACCTAAGTTTTTTTTTTTTTTTTTGAGACAGAGTCTCACTCTTTTGCCCGGGCTAGAGTGAGTGCCGTGGCGTCAGCCTAGCTCACAGCAACCTCAAACTCCTGGGCTCAAGCGATCCTCCTGCCTCAGCCTCCCGAGTAGCTGGGACT
>CAUYRB010071743.1:0-35909 GCA_963574695.1 Propithecus perrieri | reverse complement strand
AATTAGCCGGGCATGGTGGCGCATGCCTGTAGTCCCAGCTACTCGGGAGGCTGAGGCAGGAGGATCACTTGAGCCCAGGAGTTTGAGGTTGCTGTGAGCTAGGCTGACGCCACGGCACTCACTCTAGCCCGGGCAACACATTGAGACTCTTTATCAAAAAAAAAAACAAAAAAACAAACAAAAAAAAAACTAGTTTGTCAATGGAAAATTTATTTTTCCACAAAATAAGTTATTATAATAATATCCAATTATATGTATACACATAGATACATATAATAGAAGTTTCTATTAATACTAATCTAAATGATTTTATCCTTATCATAATTACATATGTTAGATAAACTTTGCCAATTAAATCTTTTCTTCTTTCATTTTAAGAATTCCTTCTAGAAAATAATCACATATTGATATGCAAGTTGAATACAAGAAGTTCAATAATGAGCAGACTAAAATCTCTTTCACATGGGTATCTATCGTAAGACCAAACCAAGATACTCAAAACCATCTTCCATTTGTGACACGTACAAGTGGTTAATGAAGATGATCATTCATTTCTGAAACAACAATCCAACATTAATTTGTCTAGGGCCTTTGGCATTCTGATTTCCATCCCCGGTATAAGAAGACTACACAATCATCAAACCATTAGCTAGTTGACAATGAAATCTTGGCAAAGCCATAAACCTTTTAGGATGTTCCTTATTGCTTTTGCCAAAGTCACAACCACATAACCTCTGCTTGATGAAGTGTAATCTTGTAGCACTTCTCAGCTTTTGAAGGCAAAGCAAATTATTCTCAGAGGTTTTCTAATTTTGGAAAGTTTCATGCGTTCTTTATTACAGTATTATCATAGCAGGGAAGTAGATGGGCCAAAATTCTATAACTTTCAGAACTCTACATTTGAAAATTCCTGTAAATATATTCCTTGAGATGATGGAACTTAGTTCCTTATCAATCCTTACAGATTTATCCTTAAATTTGGCCCAAGCACAAGACCAATGAATCTTCGTTTTATTATCTTTCCAATTATGAAGGCGAATCTTTAATGGTTATTGTAAAGTGCTATGTCTCTTTCCTAAAACACATAAGTAAAAAAAAAAAAATGTATTGGAGATAGTTGGAGAGGAGATACAAAGTCAGATTTGGTTAAGCAGCAAAGTGCTGGCCTCAGCTGTTTCTTAGATTAGAGAGAGACACATGTTATATAGATACAACTGGCTGTAATTAATCTTCTAAAAGAAAGAATACAAAATAGCCTACTGAGATGATCGTCTTATGTCATATTTCAACCTCAAGAATATGGTTTCATCAAATCATTCTAAGTAGTTTCAACCTTAAATACAGTATGGTATTTTTTAGTTGAGGTAAAATAAAATAAATATACCAAATTTTATTATGACATATTTTGTTTTAAGAGTTCTATAATTCTTTTAAAAATAATTTAAGACAGTGTTCCAAAGACTGAATAAGTTAGGAATGGATTATTGCTACTGAAGTTTTGGGATTTGTTTGCTATTGACAGTCTCACCTCTTTAAGTTCAATTTCAATACATTTATTTATAATTATTTGGGTGATGATATGCAACAACTATTTCTTATTTTACCATGTGTTGTTATAAATTTCTTTCATTATTTCATTATAATTTGACTTAAAATATTAAAGATGGAATTTTAAATATTAATAAATTTCATATAATTTTCAATAATAAAAAATGATAGCATCGTGTGTTGTGCTAAAGTAGGTTACAAGAATTATGCTGTTCATTGCTCAAAAGGATCTGGTATACTAGACACAGTCTGACATAAGATACTGTTATGTAAGAGTTGACATGGTAGGAATGTAGCTCAGAGAACTAATTTGCTTGTTCGTGGTCATGCTCTTAGTAAGTAAAAAAGTAGTTATTCATATTCATATCCATTTTACTTCTGCATCTCTCACTAAATGTATGATACTGTGTCTTTTCATTATTTTCTGGAATTATACGGTCTGACACATACCTTGGATTATCTCAGTTACCAATCTAAATTTTGTAAATTCTAGTCTGATTATAAAGCTTTATGTTCAGCCCTGTTCCAACACTATGGCCTATACAAATAAGAGTCTTTCTTTGAAAATACTGGTGGAAACTAAATAAAAATCTTAAATGCTTTAGAAATTTCATAAGAATTAAAATAGCAGGTATAGCAAAACTATATAGTTTCATAAAATAACAATGTTAACAAAATATTTCTCTCTCTCGATTTTAGATCTGAGTTCCCTATCATTTTGTAATTCTAAAATGTGTTTTCTTTTGTAATTCTGCAATGCTCCCCTCTTTTATTTAAAGAATGGCATTAGAGCAGTCTCTAATGATCCTTTGGATTTCTACAGTATCAGTTACAATGTTTCCGTTTTCAATTTTGATTTTATTTATTTGAATCTTTTTTCCTTAGATAGTCTGGTATGTTATAAATATTGTTTATCTGTTAAAAAACTACTTTTGTCTTATTGATCTTTGTATTTTTGTGTTTCAGTTTCATTTATTTCTGCTCTGATCTTTATAATTATTTTCTTCTACTAAATTACAGTTTGACTTGTTATTGTTTTTCTAGTTCTTTGAGATACATCATTAGGTTGTTTATTTGAAGCTTTTCTACTTTTTTGATGTAGGCATTCATTGCTATAAAATTTCGTCTTATTACTGCTTTTGCAGTACCACATAGATTTTGAATTGTGTTTTCATTTTCATTTGTTTTGAAAAATTTTTAATTTCCATATTAATCAAGCAGGTGGGAGGAGGGGGGAGGGAATGGGTAAATTTACACCTAATGGGTACAATGCACACTATCTCGGTGATGGACACACTTGATTGAGTTTTACTACCATAGGTGCACATGAGTGTTGATCAATTAGTTCCAATTTAGCTGTTAGTACAGGTGGTGCTTGTTTTTCCATTCTTGTGATACTTCACTTAGAAGGATGATCTTCAGTTCCATCCAGGTTGTTACAAAAGTTATTAGTTCATGTTTTATTATGACTGAGTAGTAGTACTCCATGGCATACATACACCACATTTTATTAATCCACTCAAGTATTGATGGCCACTTGGCTTGATCCCACATCTTTGCGATTGTGAATTGTGCTGCAATAAACTTTCAAGTACAAGTGCCTTTTTGTTAAAATGACTTTTATTTTTCCTTTGAGTAAATAGCCAGTAGTGGGATTGCTGGATTTAGTGGTAGATCTACTTTTAGTTCTTTGAGGTATCTCCATATTACTTTCCCTAGAGGTTGTACTAGTAGTGATAGCACAACAAATTGACTATAATCAACAATATGTTAGGGTATACCTTAAAATAACTGAAAGAGTAGAATTTGAATGTTCCTAAAATGAAATTATAAATACCTGAGTTGATGGATATCCCAATTACCCTGATTTGATTAACTAACTTTGTGTACCTGTATCAAAACATCATATGTGTTTTATAAAGACATACAACTATGATATACCCATGAGAATTAAAATGAAAAATAAAATAAAGAATGCCATTATAAAAGTTAATTTAAAATAAATAAATAATTATTTGATTTCTAAGTATTAAAGAAATTTTAGAGTAATAGCAACAGGTATGTGACATAGACTTTTACTCCTGTGAAATTTCCATATGCTCTCTTTTCCTCCTCCATTCTGCAAAACCATTAGATTTAGAGTTATGTGATCAGTCTGGCCAACAGACACTGAAAATAAATGTGGTATTTCCAGACAAAGAGATTAAAGACCTAGGGTGTGAACTTCTGTCTTTCTTTTCCTCTCCTTTGAAGAACCCTGAAACTGTTTTTTAAGATATTAGAGTCTTACAGATATATCCTGATGATGAGGAAGAAATAGAACTTAACATCATTAAGTCATGGAGATTCCAAAGTTTATATTTTACTGCTGTATAACCTAGATTATTTAATAATACAGAAGGAATCTGTTTATAGTTTCTGTTTTATAGATGCTATTAGTATATTTCTTTTATTATGTGTGTCTTATTTTATACCAGAAATGACTTAATATTATATTGCTTTCAACTTTCAGTTCCTATACTATAATTTTATTTATTTTCCCTTGATGACCTATTTCAAAATGTTTTTGAGTAATTACAGTAAGGGACTATATAAGTTTAAATGAACTATGACAAGGCATTTTGGAAAATCAAACAGTGAACTGCTTAATTTTTCTAGTAAGGTCAGGAATTGCTCCATAGAATGGAAATCGTTTAGGCCTGGGCTTAGAGATGGATGAACATCTTCCCATAATACAACATGGCTTAATTCATGTCATGCAAGAAGCGTGAAAATGAGAAATTATAAAGAATTAAGAAAATATAGAGAGGCTCTAAACATGTTTTATTGTTTCAACTGAGGGGATGGAATAGGTAGTTCTGTTCATGATGATGTATATACCATTAATTAACTTTGTCTTGAAATGACAATCATATGTATATATATATATATTTTTTTTTTTTGCTAGTGAAGAGTCTATCTCTTTGTTAAAAACTTCTATGAGATCTTTCAGGCCTGACCATAGTTACTTATAAAGGCTTTACCCGGCAGACCTCACAGGCAAAGCTGCCCTTCTCACACCAAATTTGGGGCACAGCCAGTGCACTGCAGTCTCTGAAGGTAGTTGTAGTCCAGGACTCTGGATCTCCTGGTGGGTTATGTTATGACAAGATTCGTATTAGCCCAGCCCCTCCTTATTTGAGGCCTTGGACTAAATTTTCTTCAGCTGCCTCTGCTGAAGCCTCCTAAGGAGAACCCTTAAAGACACTTTCCCCCACTCTGATTCAGTACTAGAGTTTTCCATGCCAAGCCCCTCTCCCTCGTCCTTCCTCCTTCCACTTCAGAGTCTATAAAACTGCAGAGCCTTTTGTTCAGCACTCTCTCAACAGTGAGACAATTCCCATGTCTGCACTCATTTCCTAATCTCTACCAGAGTGCCGTTCCAAAGGGAGTCTGCATTTTCTTTGGTTTTAGATTCTTGCTTATACTATTGCAGGAACCGATTTAAAGCTTAACACTTTTCATTTTTATCTTGTTGCTTTAATCAGCTACTCCAACACCAGACAATTTAATTCTCACTCTCCCTGCTCAGATGAGCTCCTGACAGATATCCTTTATGCTACAGATGAAATTATAAACCAAAGGAGTAGACAACATAATAAATGTGAAGCATTTTTCCCTCAAAAATCTACAGTATACAATTAATGTTGTACCTTTTCTAAAAAGCAATTTGTTTTTCAATTTGGAAGGTATACCCTGACAGTCTACAAATAGTGAAACTTAAGAAACATCATTTTGCAATAGTACATGAAAAATTTGCACATTTTTCTTTAATTTTCTGGCAAGCATGTATCTTTCCTGCAAATCTAGGATGTGTCTACTTTTCGTCTAGCCATTCTTAATAGAATTTCATCATCAATATAGCAGACAAAGGTACGTTCTTTGGGAAGTTGAGATTATCTAGGTCCCTGTTGGCAAAATTATGTCTCTCTGTGAACCAGAGACATTATATAGCCATTAGGTAAAGCATGGAAGAATATTGTAAAACTTGTCCATTGAAGGCATGTTGCTTTTCACATTCACTATCAGTACAAACCAAAAGATAATTTTCCAAATTGACTGCTACATGTCAATTGTCAAAGTCTATGTTGGTTTTCTCCAGTTAGAAGAATACATTGTAAGAGAAAGAACAACTGGATTCATTATGTGATTAAGTTTATTATAATTCACATAAATCTCCAGGATCTATACATATTCTGCACAAGCTAAACATGCAAGTTGAATGAGGTTATATTAGGAATCCCCAATTTTGTCTATCCCAGAGATTGCTGTTATCATTGGTTTATAACTTGTGTAAGGAAATGCATTTCCAAGGGATTCTTTAGTTCCATTTCAGTCACTACGTTAGTTCTAATATAGGGAGCAATGTAGGAATTGAAAGCACATGCCAAAACCACAGGATATATTAACAAGATGGATTCAAGCATCCATTTGGATACCTGCGAGATGATCATATATCAAGACTCCTTTTTCCACCAACTTTAAGGTTCCTCTCTGACTGGTGAATTCAACTTTCATTCTCTGACCAAGGATTGTCACTAGCTAACATCAATATCGTAAATCCATTTTCTGATAGAGACCTAAAAAGTGATGGTCAGTTTTGGAATATATGTACCCACTTCATACTTCTGTCAAGTTTAAAGACCTCACTCTTGAATAGGGAGAAATTATGTTGCCATAAGGAGAAAGAACAAATCCTCCCAGCCCTCATTTAGCAATAATGATTTTTTTTTTTAACCACTGATTGTAGGTATATTTAACTACACTGTATGCAATATATGCGGGCAAATTTTAACTTAGCTCTTTGGAAGTAAATGGAAAGCTTTGTTTATCTGAGAGACTCGGGAGAAGTTTACAAATTAGTTACTTGTAAAATATAAATTTCTTACAAAGATAAGTTAAAATATTATATATCATCAATTAATCATATTTATTCGTAAAGCCAGTGCCCTAATGCGATATGAAAACAATTAGAGGAAAAAGGATATGTCTTAGGAGAGATACCAAGGCAAGATTAGACTAATGCTGACCTCTGCTTATAGCTCTTTTAAAAGTTAAAACTTAGGATAAAAATCTCACAGAACACCTAGAAAATTGTTTTGAGGTATTCATTTGTACAATGATCTGATCTAAGACTGATTTCTGATTCTTGGGCATGAAATAGTCCCTTTTATTTAGAATGAGATAAAAGAAGTGTCACATTTTTTTCATAGGAAAGCAATTATAGCCCTAGGAAAACTGAAAGTGTACTACTCAGCAAAAGATGAGAAACTACTTTTAGCTTACTCTCTATAGTTATATTTTACTTTATCAAAGCAAATTTTTAGTAGTATTCATATGCTAGCTTATATGCAACCAAATTATTGTCCTTATATTGCTGTTATAAAATGTGGAATATCAATAACCCTATATACTTTTTAAATATTTATTTTTATGCTATATAATTTTGTAAGGTTTGTATAGTCACTTTTTGAACACAGGAAAAAAGCCTTTCCCTTTAATGCAATTTAACATTGTTTTAATATTTAATTTCTTGAATATCAGCTGCTTCTCTGCGTATTACTGCAAACAATCTTTCCTTAGATAACATTTATACCTAGTGTATACTGGTATTAACATAAGTCCTTGTATTATCATCTTAAATAGTATTACCAGTTTTATTAAGTGATCAATTTCAGACTAGGCTGGTATCCAAGACCATCTTGACTCGGCCCTATAATTCTTTTGAGTAATCAGAATCTTCCAGGAATGAACTCCCTGAGTAAAAGTTCAGTGCACCTTTGATGACATGCTCTTATTCTTTTGGAAAATGTATTAACACTTTCAAGTCACTTGGGCACCATTTGCTCTATATAGCCACATAGTGGTTGCACAACTTAATGCTAGGATTGTCATATAATATTTGGGTGGAATAGGATCATAAGTAAAGTGTGAGTCTTTTATAAGCTTATGAGTCTCTGACATAAATATCTTCCCCTATTTCTGCTCTCTCAGATCTCAGGTTATTACGTGAGACTAAAACATTATCTCTTTACTGGCCTTATTGCCTGAAACTTAGTCGGGCCTCTTAATTTCTCTAGACCAACAAACCGATGCCGCATACTGAAATCCTCAATTAATTTGCCTGAGAGTAACTTCTGCACCTTCAGCAATGAATGCAGACTTTGCACTCTGTCGCTTCAATAGGTTTGCTTTTAGAGCGAATTTATTTCTTCTCTTTGAAATATTACAAGAAACATTGATGTAAGAAATAGAATTAGCTGAGGTTGTAAGTAGTTTAAGAAGATGTGATACTCAGATTTAATTTTGAAACGTTGAGGAGCACTTGCAAACTTTTTATTGACATATTTTTTATATAGACAGTTGAATTCTCTAAACTGAGCAAAGTATAGAAAGGGTTAAAAAAGATATTTCAAAATATAGATATGAAACTAGCACACAAAATGTTTGAAATACAAAGAAAGTATGGCCTAAATCAGGCCACACTTCCCTTAGCTTCTGTAGCCTGTGTAAGCAAATTCCTAACAAGAACAAATTGGGTTTAGAATGGAAATAGTGTTTGACAATGATAATATTAATATTTTCATAGATATTTGACCTTAACAGTTTGAGAACAAATCATTATGTACCTCACAGTGGAAGTGTAGTGTGAAGACTTTTTTGTTTGTTTGTTTTACTCAATGTTACTGCTAATGAAGACACTCAGTAAATATATGCCTATATTTTTCTCAAATTATTAGAGAGTTGCAGCCAGAAGTGCGCCAGTAAATGTTTTATAACCTGCATTTTAATGCAGAATTTTCTGAATTTTTACCACTTTCCATTTCATGTGGTATAAGTACTCCTCCAAGACCAAATTCATGCTACCAACCTGATGTCTCTGCAGAGTTACCCTAAAATGTGAAGAGATACCCCAAATTGGCTCTCATAAGATAAGTCAATCACTCCAGCCCAAGGCTGGATTCAGTCATGAGGCAAACGCATTAGAATGTTACTGTTGTCATGTTAATGTCGTACTGCAAAGATTTGCATTTTTTTTCAGTTGTTTGCATTTTTTATATCTCTGTGTGAGCATTTGTTTGGAGTCATCTCTGTACATATATTTATTCCCTCTTACATATTTTTATTGCATTTATATATAACAATCTGTCTTATTGGGAAATGATGCTACTGTGTAACGGCCAAAAGTGTATGTAATAAGAAATGGCTTTTCAGTAGCATTAACAAATTTAAATGACTCAATCCACAATTTTGCACTTATTCACACTTGTTGGCAGTGCTTTTATCTTTCCAAACATTGATATGCTCTTTCCAAACATTGATACGCTCCAAACATTGATCAGTCAGGACCAAGTTAACTAGTAAAAGCAGGATTAATCCTATTACACTCCATTTTCTTCATCTATATAAACATACTACGTATGAGCAGTATGCCTTACCATTCCCTATTCTACTCTCCCTTACTCTCATCGCCATGGGCTGTGGAAGGGAATGCTTGAGTTAACCACTTCAGAGAGTTGTTGTGAGACTTAAATGTGTTGATATGGCAAAGTGTTCAAAAATATCTCAATGAAATTTGTCCTATATATGTCTTTAGTATTATTAGAATATTTAGATCATGAATATTGTGCTTAATAATGGAGATATAAAGATAATAATAGTAATATAGATGTATTCAGAGCTCAGTGTGTGTAATTGTTCTAATCACTTTGCAAGTTATTAATTTATCCTCTCCTTCCAAAACCCCTATGATGTGGGTTACATTATTTTCTCTTTTATGTGGGTGAGAAAACTGAGGTTGACAGAGGTTATTAAATATATTTCATTAGATCATGAAAGTGGTAAATGCTTACTAATAATTTGAAAAGAGGAAGTCTAGCTACTAAAATCTTACCCTAAGCATTCTACAACATGTCTTCACAGAATATTGAATAAGCAGTTAAAATGTTCAGAGAGGTAACATTGCCGAAATGGATTCATTACATAAACTCTGTGGCTGACCAGGTTCCAAAAGAGGGCCTAAGACACATTCCCTTCATGAAATAATAAAACAAAATCATTAGGAGGACGATCCAATGTCAGAGAATCTTTGCCTGAGCAAAGTGGCTCTGAACAATTGTTTTTATTTATTCCATGTTGTTGAGTAGCCCAGTAGAGTTATGTTCTGGTTGTCCACCATGCTAACTTGCTCTTACCATTTTTTCTGTATGTCCCTTCCTTTTCTTTTTTGTGCTGTTCTCTTGTTATTTTCTATGGGTATAACTTTCAATATTTTCTGATATGGTCATTTTACTGTTAGATCCATTTTAATTGATTTTATTGTATTTTTTTAGCTCTAAAGTTTCCATTTGTTCTATGGTAAAATTCTCCACTTTATCAATATTTTAAATAACTTAATCACTGAGTTTTTTTGTTTTGTTTTGTTTTATAAGAGACAGAGTCATGTGTTGAAACCCAGGGTGGAAAGCAGTGGCTCAGTCACTCACTGTAACCTCGGACTCCTGGACTCAAGTGATCCTCCCACCTCCACCTCCCAAGTAGCTAGGAGTACAGGCATGTGCCATCACACCCAGCTGATTTTTGTATTATTATTATTTTTCGTAGAGACAGGGTCCCACTATGTTACCCAGGCTGGTCTCCAACTCCTGGGATCAAATGATCCTCCTGCCTCAGCCTCCCAAACTGCTAGGAATGTAGGCATGAACTACCACACCAGAGAAATCACTGTTATTTTTAAGTCTGCTTTTTATAATTCTAGTATCTTGAGCAAGTTTCGGTCTGGTTTTATTATATGTTTCATATTTTGGTCTTTTGTGTGCCATAAATTGTTAATCTTCAAATTCTTGAATGAATGAAAGATATTGTGCATAAAAAAATAAATAAGTAAAACTTATATTGAAACATTCTCCCAATTAATCTTCTGCTAAGCAGCAGAGCACCATGTCATGGCATTCTAATGACTCCTTTCTGGATTGTAGTCTTTACAAAGTTTGGCCATCTCTAGTTTATTTTGTATTCCTTAACTATTGCCCTATGGGGTCCATACTGAATTTTGTTTTTTGTTTTATTTTTCTATTTATTATTTTCTTGTTTGTTTATATTTAGGACCACCGTACTTTCAGAGTTCTTAACTCCAATATTTGTACCCTTGGCAACATATGTCTGCTGAAAATTCTGCTTTCCTTTTTTTTTCTTTCACTTTTTACTTGGCATCTTTATCTCATGTACTACAAAGCTTAAGTATCAGCAAATGTCTCCAAGGGAAAGCCAAGTACCTGGTCCCTTCTCTGCTTCTTCCTTCCATCCAAGATCTCAGATCTTTATCTAGACAGCCTGCAGTGACACTTTTTATTTCCATGTGACAGTGGTTACTCCAGCAGTCTCCTCTGCATATTAATAGCTATCTTTTCCATGGCTCATAATGTCAGAGTTGAAATATTCTCTAAGAGGAAAAGCAGCATGTTGAACACTGGGCTCGGTTTAATAGGTTTTTCGTCTCTGTTGGATCTTATTTAAAAATACTGTGTGAACACATTTCTAGAATTCATCCCAGTTCCCTGAAAGGTTCCGCTGTAAGGAAGGAGCCATAAAACTTTAGATTTATTAGCTTATCAATAAACCCAGCGGTGATTAAAATAAAGAATTTAATAAATATCCCAATGCTTTCTACATATCAATGGATTCTGTAGGTGACGTAGGGAAAGGGGTTGTAATCAAAATTTAGACTTTTCTAGGAGAATTTAATGCAAATTTTCTATTAAAAGTCAGTAGATATTAAAAATCATTAATATATAGAGTCAAAGAGGTTTGAAGTAAGAGCTGAGTCTCAGGGAGATAGCAGCTGTGTAAGCCTGAAGAGGTATGAAGCGTTACTACCAGTTGCTCAACAAAGCTGGAGAACAGAATATGACTGGCAAATAAGTAGACAGGATAAACTGTAAAGATGAACAGTCAGAAAGTGGATGATAAAGAGCTTTGTATATCATGATAAAAATACTATGTTAGATATTTTTCTTGTGATAATAATGATAATAATCATTATTATTATTATTGTTAGAAAGATAATTAAAAGTTTCAACCATAAGTAAAACAAGTAAATTCATTGTTTTAAAATCAAGTGAGATTAAATGCCAGAGGACAGGGATATACTATTGATTCTTGTTTCTAGCCATTTGAAATAAGGCAAGTTGTTTAATATCATTGAGATTTTATTCTGCATTGATGATAATGTTATTTTTACCTTGTCTGTAAGTCTCATTCATGTTTTCAATATTATTTATTGTGGAATAAAATCAATTAAAATATTTCTATATAACTACATAAATGGAAGGCCCTAGAAAATATGATCGACGGGCACAGCACAATATTTGATTTCTTTTTTTATTAGACACTAGATTCTCACTAAAATACAGTGAGTTTATTGTCAGTGTTAGACATTAGATTCATTGCAAAGAAACTCAGTTCAAAATCACATATATTTGAGAATAATGCACGCACAGCATTCTGAAATCATAGTATATTTACATATTTAGCATAGACAGGATCCAAATTCATTTAAAATGCTCTGTCAGTGCTCAGATGCAATAATCCCTCATCACGTTGTGGGGAAGGTCATTGAAAAGAGTAGCTCCAATTGCCTTATTAAAATGGCAGTGAAACCAGTCAATACGACCAGACAAATGAGAATTTGAAGAAGTGTTTACACCTTCTCTGGAGCATGTCCAGATGTTAGGGGACTATATTAAATAGCCTGTGTTCTGATTTCATTTCATTGACCCTTGGGAATATTTTCAATTCACCACAACTCTTACATTTCAAACTGCACAATGTGAATTTGTACTTGACTCCAGTTACATTTATGGTCATTCTCTCTCTCTCTCTCTCTCTCTCCTCCTCCATCTTTCTTTCTGTTGCCATCCTTAAGTCCCGCTTATATCAGGAGAATATGTTATCATTTTGTTCTTAAGATTTTTGGATGAGTTGAATAATTTTTATCAAATATAAACTTGTTTTGGTATAATAACCCTTTTCAGTAAAGACATACATACTACCTTGTGGATGCATTTGCATGCAGCTTGTGGAAGTTCACATTTGCATAATCTATCTGGAATGATATCTGGCAAAGTTTATTTTTTACCTCACAGACATGAAATAATTTATGGTATGTCTATTGGCTGCAAGGTAGTTGAGCTATAAATATTTTCTTCTGAATAACACTCAATTGACATGAGGAAATTGTCATCAAATAAAATTTATTAAAAGAGTAGATACAAAATTTTAATCTAAAATCTTTAAATATATATCTGGGTTCACAGAAGCATAACATAGTCACTCAAGAGTCAAAGACAGGAGATATCTTTGAAAACTCTATGTATTTTACAAGGCAAAACAATCACAACATCCTTGGAGTCTTAGCAATACTTTCTCCAAAACACGTAACTTCAGGCCAAGCAACCGCTATCTCAGACTAGAATCCTTGCTTCTACTCTTACATACCTACGATAAACTATTCTTCATATAGCCTTTAAGTGATCTATAAAATTTAATATATGTAATATTGCCTTTGCCCCACCCAAATCAGAGCTTCAAGCGTGTCCACGCCCTAGACGGTGTGCATAGCACTCATTAGGTGTGAATATACCCATCCCCTCCTCCCCCCTCCCACCTGCCCGACACTCGCTGAATGTTACTCCTATATATGCACATAAGTATTGATCAGTTAATACCAATTTGAGTCTTAAAGAAATGGCTATATGTACATGGTTCTACAAATTATAATAGGAAATCTGGAGCTAGCTTATATGGATCATTTGGCATGGCGATCCAACTGATGTGTTTTCTCTTTATTTCTTGTTTTGTTTTCTTTTTTCTAACTAAGAAGATTGTTTGGCGAACTTTTCTATACTGAGTGTGCAGAACTTAGAATTGAATTTTTTTCTTTTTATTCTCTTTTTATAATTACATAGTTCAGTGATTATTAGCCATAGCGAAGAGAATGTAACACATATGTCTTGTTCTTTAAATACTTCACAGACCCATAAGTTTCTCTTAATTTTTCTATTTCGGTGTTTAAGTTTGTTGTTAATGTTTTAATTTCATTCTTTCTCTCTTTCTTTGTTTCCTTCATTCTCTCTTTCTCTTTCTTCCTTTCTTTTTTCTTTTCTTTCTTCTTTTATGTGTTTTTTTTCTTTCTTTCTTTCTTTCTTTTTTTTGGATTGTTTCTGCACACCTTGCAGGATCTGTCATAGTCCTCTGTTATAATTTTTTAATTATTAGTAAAAAGGAAGTAAGGATTCTCTGAATAATATTTTAGATTTTGAAAGCACTGAAGTTTATAAGAAAGAATTTAGAGGAAGAGAAGACATTTGAAAATTATTTATCACATATACAAAGAATTTAAAAATTGAAATCTTAAACATCATTTAGAAGATAAAGCACCTATATAGTAACTAAAATTATGCTAGAACCTGATAAAACAAAAAGGCAAGGATGAAAGAAAAATACAATTATTGCTAAAACAAAGATTTCTTCAAAAGTTAAGATACCACCAGAGGCAGTAATAAACAAAATTTTAATGAGAAAACTGAATTGGCAATGTACAAAACAAGCCCAATTAAGAAAAAATATCCTATAATACAAGGCACAGTTTAGAAGCTTAAAAAATAGAGAATAAATATAACAATTGTGAATTATAGAAAACAAAGATCCAATCTAAGGATTTATCATGTTATATAATAAGTATAATTGGATAAATATATTAAAAGAATTTTTAAAGAATCAGTTAAAGGTTATTTCTCACCTAGAAAAGTATGCCATAATGCAAATGTTAAATGCTAACTTTTCACTCTATAAGAAAAGTTAATGTAAACACAATTGTCTAGATAATCTGTTGTGAATATTTTAAACAACAAGAATAAACAAAAAAGAAAGAGATCATGTAATAGATGCTGTATCTTTTAAGCCAATAAACAATCAAGGTAAGCCCTGAAATTTCTGCTGAAACTTCTTAAAAAGTCAATTAAATAAGCCATTTTCTGGGACGTGTATGCTACTAAAGTTCACTAATTATCTGAATCCACTAATAACTGTGAGTAAAACTGAACAAATGTATAAAAGCATCACTATGAAGGAGCAAGATCTACACTACAATGCTTCACTCTTTCTAGCTTTCAAGCAATGACTAAATCTTATATAGTATAAATTGATATAGAGAATAAAAAAATCAATGAAATGTTTCATTTTATTTTATAAAAAGCAAAACCTTAATATCAAATATTAACAAGTTAGACAGATTTTCATAAAGTTAAACATGGACTCTTTAATAAAATACTTAAAAAAGAACTAAACATCACACACAAGTAGATTTTCTTCCAGGAATATACCAATTATATGGTTATTAATCAATGAATGTGTCATGATATTAACACATTTCATAATATATTTGCTAGTAATGAAATCCTATTGCACACATTTTTAGAAAACTACTAGAATAGACTCTTTGCGTGTAAAATTAATTATATTAAGCAAACAGCTTACATCACATTTAACATAGGCATAACAGAGTAACTCCACCCAACAAGTTTCGGTGGAATGAAATTTGCCCAAAAAATAATGAATCATCACAAATAAAGTAACAATTACTGATACTGATTTTATTAATATTTTTCTAGTTTTTTAACAAAAAGATTGTTCAGCAAAGTGATCTATATGCAGAGCCTAAAACTGAAATTTCTTCCATTTCTATTGTATTTCTATTTCTGTTTTTTATTATATTATCTCAGTAAAAATCATTAATGAAATTCCAGATGAGTAGATTGAGAGTGAAAGTTACATGGGTGAAGTGAAGAGGCATTCTCATTTCTTTCTCTAAAACATTAAATATCCCACACCTCTCCTAAAAGAAAAACAACTTCATGAGCCAAGATTCTAGAAAAAATTATGTCTTTTATTGTAGAATTTTCACAAATAGCAATTCAATGTAAGAAAATATTCATTGGCTTATATTTGAGCTTCATGATTTGAAGTCATTCACTTAGTGTCAACAGAAATATAACTTTTACTTTGTTGTATTTATATTATGGGAAAAAGTACAGATACAACTATATAATTTGGTTTAAATGATGTAACTATAGTATTTGACTGAGAATCAACCGACAAATTTTCTTATTCTGATCCAGCAATCCCACTATTGGGTATTTATCCAAAGGAAAAGAAGTCGTATTATCAAAAAGATATCTGCACTCAAATGTTTATATCAGCACAATTAACAATTACAAAGATGTGGAATAAAATCAAATGCTTGTCAATTCATGAGTTGATTAACAAAATGTGGTATATGTATACCATGGAATACTACTCAGGCACGAAGAAGGATGACTTAATGCCTTTTGAAACAATTTGGATGGACTTGTAGACCATTCTCCTAAGTGAAATATCTAAACAATGGAAAAATAAACACCACATGTATTCGCTGTTAAATTGGAACTAACTGATGTAAACACATGTGCACAGAGGGAAGTAAAACTCAGAGGAAATTAAGCAGGGGAGAGAGGGGAGGAGAGGGTGCGTGAAAATCTACCTCATCGGTACAATGTATACTATCTGGGTGATGGCCACACTTACAACTCTGACTCAAAGATAACAAAATTGATACATGTAACCAAAAACATTTATATCCCTGTAATATTTTGAAATTTAAAAATATTTATTTTTCTGAAAATCTCTTTGTATCACAACAATTCAATTTCCTAGAATGTTTTTAATCAGGATTTTGAAGGGCATTGGGTACAATGAATGTGTATATCCATTATAATTTGCCCTAGTACTTCTTCTAATTATACCTGAGGTTCCTGTCATATTCTGAGTTTCCTCAGAGGAGAAAATTTACAGATGGTCTTCTGGAATAGTAATGTGCTCATAATTTTTTATTTTCCCAAACAAGCATCAAAAAAGGTTCTAACAATAAAAACAACTACATGGGTAGTGCTTTCAGAATCACTAATTAATAAGTTAATATATTAGAAGTTATATTGTTTTTGCAAAATTAAAAGAAAACATAATATTTTCTTAAAGATTAGAAAACTTTGGCTAGAGAAAAGAGAAGCATCATTTTTTCATCAAAATATAATTTTTCTGAGTTTGAAAATTGTATTCTATAAAGTTTTTGTAGGCTTAATGACACTTAGATATAGTATCTGAGTTTAGTTTTATATTAAACTCATATTTAAAACTTATAAGAAATATCAATTTAAAAATCATTCATGAATCATAGAAATTAAAGAGCTCATTCTTCTTTTAAAACTCACATATTTTGTTGTTGATTTGTCTTTATATCACCTTTACCAATAAATAATTTTTAGAATTATCCACTACAAATTTTCCTTTTAAAATATTTTTCTTATTGTCTGACTTTGATTTGCAAAAAAGATACCGATAAATTAGCATTGCCTGATTGATGAAACATAGGAATGATCCTAAATGTTGCTTAAGGTAGTGATGTAATTTCTAGACTCCCTCAAGTCTAGAATTTGCACAAACACCCTACCGGATGTGTTTGTGCAAAAGAATAATAAATCTCTCCAATTACATTATTGAGAAAGGGATTGCTGACGTTGGGTCTAGTATGTCGGCCCTTTTAGCATGTCTAAGTATTGGAACAATTTTAATACTGTGTCACCTTTTCTTCCTGAAAAAGAAAATTATTGTATTTTAAAACTCAAGTAACGTTCAAACTATAAAAGGGTTACTTCAAAAGTAAGGGCTTAATGAAGGGGTAAATTCTGATTTTGAGGATGGAAACAAAGTTCAATATTGGGTAGCAGGCATCTGTGAAATAAAATGTACTTTTATGTAATTTTACAAATGTGATAGGCAAGAAATAAAAATACAATTAATTTGTCAGGACTGTGCGTTCTGCCTTCTGCCGCTAATTTAGGCCCTATGAAGGCACATTCAATGTCAGTCAGCAACTGCTCCCTTGACCTTCTTGTAAAACTTCCCTTCCATGGAGAATCTTTTCCACCTCCACCTCTACCCCTGCTGCTCTCCTTTCACCACCAGCTGGTCTTCAAAGATGCATCTGAAAGCTGTGCCAGCCTGTTATCTAAGCCAGTAGGAAGCACTAATTCTCTTGGCAGGAGGTAGTTGTGTGAGGAGGTGTGGGTGTCCTCTTCTTTGATACGAAGGATTTTGGTGGGTGTGTTTTCATTGCAAATTAAAATCATCATTTTACAAGCATTTCCAATTTCTCTTGATACTGAAAAGTGAAAGAAAAAATGAAACAAAATGAAATAGTAAAAAAAATCAAGAATGAGAAAATGGATTTTAAACATGAAGTATTTGTCATCTTTTACTTCCTTGGTTATGCAGCTTACTGGGCTTTTGTGGTCCCTACAATTTTAAAGAGCATACAAATCTTTGATATTGTGCTAAATAAATACCCCAGGTAAATCAATATACAAAATGCTGTTTCTGTTAGATTATAAATTGTTAGCACTTTGATATAAGAGGTTCTTGATATTTCAGTCAGTGCCCAGTCTACTGAGCACTAGTCTTTCCACCCTCTCATGTTATAAACTGTTGCCTAGCTCAGGCAATCAATAATTGATCTCAAATAATGTGGCCATATACTTAGCCATAGAGCAGCAACCTGAAGTGGGGGTATATTTCTACTAAAACTCTAGACTACAGCCCATGGGGCAGTAAGGCTAATGTCAGTTCCATGCTTGATGTAACTAACAAGTGCTCTTTGGTGAGCTGAACTCTTTTAATGAGATTATTTGTAAGTATAATGGGGACTGTGGAAATGTGCCAATTGTGGAGTCAATGGGAGAGGAATAATAGGGATAATGAGTAACACTGACAGAGAAACAGGTAGGCCAAGAAAATTGGGCACACTGAGAACTCTGTAAAATCAAGTGGGTGAATTATAGCTGTAAGAGGATGTCTAATGGCAATTATTGATGTGTTTTATAGCTAAGAGTGTGAAAGTCACTTCATGCATTCTCTTTTTGATAATTAAGTGTAATTTATAGGCTTGCCACTTTTCTGTTTCAAGTGGCAAGCCTCCAAAGTCCTTCTTGACTATCACGCTTTGGTGTGAAGCGGTAACAGAACAATCTCTCAATATATGTGCTAAAATTCCTAAGTTATTGCTATCAAATATTTTGTTAAATGACTTTGTTTTATTTTCTTCTTAATTAGCATACTTCTTTTTAGTAGAGACATTTAAGTTTGTATTTGATGATACATTGTATTTATGCATTTTCTTTATGAAAGCATACAAAGAACATAACTTTGAGAGAACTAGGGAATGGATGTTGATAACAATAATTTAACCCTATCTGCATTTTTATTTCTATCCCCAGGTGTTTATGCATATAGATCTTTGCCAAACATATATTAGAGCATCTCTTCAGTACTTATATTTCTTCTAGATGGTCTTTTTTTTTTTTTTAAATTGTTGTGATTGTCAAACTGTAATCCTTTTCCCATGTCTACAAATCCATACTATGGCATGTTTTAAGCTGCTGATAATTAATATAGTTTTAAATTTTGAATAATGGATGGAGGAAGGGATTAGAGTAACAACAAAAATCATGAATAAAACCTGTTGTTGGCTGCTATCAAGAAAAATGGAAAACATGTCTAAGATAGAGAACAAACGTCAATATAAGGGGAGGTTTTGTTTTTGTTTACTTTTAAATTTCTCACATATTTGATTAATGTCAGTGGAGTCAAATAGGAAAAGTTCAAATTCTGCTTCTATTAATAATATTGCCTTTGAACGCCAGATGAATGGCTTAATCTTCATAAACCTTAGTTTGCTTATTTTTGAAATGAAGATTGTACCTATTTCATAGATTTGTTGCATGTACATAATTTGCAGTGCTCACTTCTTTGATTTTCATCACTTTCCATGATGTAACTTCTCCTTTGCTCTGCCTCCTCTCTGACCCATTAGGTAACAACCTTAGAGGAAATTCTCTTAATAACAACTTGGTGAATGTTATCATTGCTACTTGTGCCCCGTGTTCTCATTGATGCTCTATTTATATCAATGCATCATTGTCAACATGTAAAACACATTATAAAGCATCAGCCAACACACACACACACACACACACACACACACACACACACACACACATTTTTCCAGGTCTTTGTTGAGTAAAACATACCTCAATGTGAAGAAAGAATACCTAATATCTTATTAAAAATCATGAAGGACAATGTAGAATGTGGAGTCTATCTCACTCTAGCATTCACAAGGACAATCTTGATTTTCTAGGGCGGTGTACTTTTATTGTTGCTGTCATTTGATCAATATAAAGGCAACTCTCCACATTTTTAGCTACAGTTTTCATTTGTAGAATGATTACATCAAATCAGACTTTAGTTTCTTAAGTCAATATTTACAAATTGAAATCTATGGACAACTGGGGGAACTGCAAATATATTTGAGGGATTTTCAGAAATATTTCCCTTTAAAATATTATTATATTATTCATTTTTGAAATATACTTCTCTAATTGGTTGCTTTAGAACAACTACATTAAATATATGCAATTTTTTATAAGACATTGTAATTTGTATAAATTACTTTAAATAAAGTTGATTTGTCCTGTTTATTGTTAAATTTGGATCAAAGTTAAGCTCCACTTTTTTTTCCCTCATCTCTGTCTTTCAGTATTCCGCTCTGTAAAAGAATGTGTGCACATCCGTTTATTTTTAAAATGTCACACATAGACACTTAATTTCTTTAAGATAATGATCAAATAGCCCATCAGTGTTTTAGCACAATGACTTAATAGGTTTTTTTAATTAATAAAATTGAGTACTACACAAGACATTCCTATACATGAGTCTCATATTTTAAAGATCATTTTGACTTGTTTTTACTCTAAATTCAATGTTTTAAACCCTATATAATGATTTACATTATAAATTAAAACATTGAGTTTAATTTTTAACTTTCGAAATAACAAAATACTATTGAGAATGCTGATTATAAAATCATTATTTTGTCTATCCACGCAATATTCAATCTTTGAAAGTATTTTAAATTCACATATAACTTTAATTGAAAGGGATATAGCACATTATTAAGTCCGGCAAACTAATTTATATCATGCAGTTACAACGAGCCCATCAGATCCTTTCATTCCTTCACTTACATTAAAATCAACATTTTTCATAGTTCATTATGCTTTCTTCTACATTATATGTCTGAAGAGCTACTATGAGCTTAAATCTAAAATAATTGGTGTCACAAAAGGAAGAGGAATATTTGAGCTGTTTCAGCTATACTATCAAAACCCTTTGATCAGCTAGTTTCTCAACTTTTGTAAATTCAACATTCTGATCTTTAATTAATAGAAAATATCACATCCTAATAATGAAAATGCTTTATCATATTAAAAATGCCCTTGAGGACTTTTAAGATGACATTAGAACCCTAATATATTTTCAGAGGGAAAAAAAGGTCAAAGCAACTATATCTGTTTTTTCATTGGCATATTTTCTCAAATTGATGTCTACTTTCCAAGTTAGTGAATCACTTTTCGCAATTTCACATAAAGCCCATCATCTGAATTGTGGGAGAAAATAACATTTCATTAAGAAAAAGTTGGCACAGTAACCAAGGACTGGGTGTAATAATGAGACCATCAGACTCATTTGTCAGGATTGTCACCATCCACCTTCGTGTTCCTATGGATTCCCCTTTACCACGGCTTCACTGGTGCACGTGGGAGGACAGTCTCTCTGTACGGAAAATGCCAGTGTGGGTGGACAACGACTGCTTTATAATTGTGCAGAACATTCAGTGTAACATAGACAATGTTTCTGTTTTTGTTCTTTTCATTAATTCATTCAGATAACTCAATTATTCAAACTTTGTTTTCCTTAGCATCTTGCTAGATGCTTGTCGTATACTCAGAAAAATGAGGCGGAATTCACATTTATGTGGAATGTCTTGTTGCTTAGGGTCCACGCGTGTGCTCACTCTCTCAAATTGGAAGCAGGAGAGCAGTGAAATAAGTATTTTTCTTGACTTTACTATAATAATAATGATACAATTTTGTGTGAGAATAGATGATTTTATGTAAAGGAAACATTTTAATTCCTTACTTTGGTACGTGTAAAATGTTAAAAACAAGTGTTTTATATCACTATAATTAACTTCAAACATTTGTTGATGAAGATAATTTAATGATTTGAAAATTTATTTTTTATAGTCTGTGAATTTATTTGTATTATAATTCTGATTTTAATTTTTAAAAGCCAATGATGGTTACCTAGATTTAAGATAATAATTGACCCTTAATATCATTTTTATTATGAGTGATTTTCAAAAAGACTTTTTTTATTATAAAGAAAAGAAAGAAGGGATTCAGATTTTTTAAAAGTAAACTGGATAATGAAAAAAAATTATATCTGCTCCAAATTCTTTACTTTTGAAGCATTTATTCTTTGAAACTGCATGAAAAAAAATTTAGGACAAACTATAACAAATGTTTATTTTCTTAAACAACTTGTTAAATATTATTTTAGTTGATGTTTTCAAACTATTCCAAACTGTACAAATAAACCATGAATATTATTTTTAAAAACTTTAACCATCACAGTAATATTTTCATACACACACACACATATACATGCACACACTTACATATACATAACACATGCACATGAACTTAAAACACGGATATTTTAATATGATTAAATAATTTTACAGATATACAATGTCAATACTGACCAATAATAAAACCTGTTCTTCATTCCTCATACAGTAGATATCTAAAAAATTAAAATGAAAACTGAGTATTCAGTGGAGTGATTCTATCAATAACCATAGCCAGCCTGGATGACTCAGGAGGAAAGATCAATAACAGATGGCCAGTTATTGTCCAAGCAAAACATTGAAATTCTTCCAGCGAGGCTCTTGGCTTAGCCAAAGAATAAACTATCTTATTTTCTTTGAAATAAAATTTTACTCCATGCAATACTACAAGCCTGTAGATAAAGTGAATTTCCCAAGAGCACTAGCTATGGAGATGTTGCATATGTAGTCCTAGTCACCTTTATTTCAGTTTTAACCCAGGAGTTTAGTAAATTTATCCAGTTGGTGAGTCATTAGTAAAAACTGAAAAAAAAAAAAAAAATCTAGGCCGGGCGCAGTGGCTCACGCCTGTAATCCTAGCACTCTGGGAGGCCGAGGCGGGTGGATCGCTCAAGGTCAGGAGTTCGAGACCAGCCTGAGAAAGAACGAGACCTCGTCCCTACTAAAAATAGAAAGAAATTATCTGGCCAACTAAAAATATATATATAGAAAAAATTAGCCAGGCATGGTGGCGCATGCCTGTAGTCCCAGCTACTCGGGAGGCTGAGGCAGGAGGATTGCTTGAGCTCAGGAGTTTGAGGTCGTTGTGAGCTAGGTTGATGCCACCGCACTCTAGCCAGGGCAACAGAGCCAGACTCTGTCTCAAAAAAAAAAAAAAAATATAGTCAATTTTTTCAAATGTGTGGGAACTTTTCACCAGGGTTCTACATAAAAGCAAGACAAGAGAATTATTAGAATTTATTTTATAAAATTGTGCTTCCTTTCTAAGCAATATTATTTATAAGTAAGTGTCATGCTCTCTAGAACATTCTAGGAGGCAATCATAGTATAACAAAAACAATAATGAGCCAATCATAAGTATATTGGAGTTCTAGTAGGAACCAAAAATAAATGCACAGACCAAAGTATTAAGGTAGCAAGATTATCAGTGGCATAAAGAAAAGCCAATAGTTAAGCCATTGGATGTTTAAAATTTATGAACAACTGGTAGAATGTCCAGAAGTTATCTCCTGTCTGCAAATTAACATTTAGTGTAGATGTAATTCATGATAATCTTTGGCACTATCTGTAATACTGGAAATATTTAATTTATATTTTTATGTTAATTTTTTTAAGATTTATATTAAGAGTGTTAGAAAATATTATAGTATAGCTCACCCCATTCTATATAACAGTTTTAGAAATAGATGGAAAAGGTCAGGCAAGTTGATTTATGAAATGAAATATCTAGAAGAACAAGTGTAAGGATGTACAATCCACATGTACAATATGGATTTTGGTTTTTATAATGTGTTTTGCAAACCAAGCCGTCAATATTTGTACTCCATTCATATTCTAATCAAATATTATAGACAAATATGTAAGTTTCTATCCCCAAACTCACATAAATTTTTGTTAAAGACTGGTCATTTTATTAGTTTTTATGTTGAGAAAAGAATTAGAACAACCATCAAGAGAGACTTTACTGCTTAATTCCCCTGAATAAATATATATAAGAACACTGAATTCACAAGTGTGTTAGATTCACAAATGGCATTTTGAGATCTCATTCACAGACACGTTTCTAACCCCGGCATGACTGCTGTTCTTCCCTAGGCATTCAGGGGTCATCAAACCATACATATGGCTTGAGGAGCTAAAGGTTCTTTGCTCAGGAGAGATTCCAATTTCTCTTATCTTCTATGTATACGTTACTTTATCTCATTATACCAAAGAATATAGCCCACGGGAAACACAGAGATTTCTGATGCTTTCACTACAGAATCTGTCATGCTATAATTTTTAGTCTTTCTTATACATTTCCTGGGAATGCAGAAAGCTTCTCTTTGAATCAGTACCTCGACAATAAGCAGATGCTATTATTCTATATTTAGTCAAAAAGGACAAGAAAGCAAAACAAATATGTGGATTATTTAAAGATTTAATGATAATAATTGAATAATATATAATGAATAATAATAAATTAATAATGCATAGATAACAAATACATGTGCAAACACACACACACACACGTAGTCTGCATTCTAGAACCTATATCTAGAGTCTAGATTCTGAAGAAAGGAAGCCCGTTTGTGTGAAGCAGGTTCGCTGTACAGTGGTTACCACTTCAGCCCACTGCATCTTGTACTGCAATTTTACTACTTGCCTGAGTCCAATGGTACAGAACACTTAAATATACAAGTTACATGAAGTGGGTTTATTATTTATAGATAGGCAGCAAAGAATATCAGAAGCCTAGGATTTATGGTGAGCCAATCCCCCCAAGGCTCAAGAAAGCTTCCCAGGGCAGAGTAGTACTCCATGGTATACATATACCACATTTTATTAATCCACTCATGAAATCCTGTCTGCATGTGCCCCACTTGCACTATAGCTGAAGGACTGTGGAAAGCAGCTCACCCTGGGTTTTACACCCTGGGGCTTATATGACATATTCGGCTAAAGCATTGGAAGACATCCTGTTTCTAGAAGGGACGGTAACAGAGGCTGGGTTGTTACAGGCAGTTCCTCCTTACTTCAGGATGTTGCATTCCTAGAATATTTTATAGTTATTCTTGAGAACTACAAGAGAAAAAGGAGAGAAAACTGGGTTGGTCCAAGGCTCCTCAGAGAATTGTCCTGCAATTTGATATCCAGATTATGTCTGTATTTGAAAAGATATTCTTAGTTTTCAGCATGACCTTTGCGATAATATGGCCTTTGCAATGATCTTGGTAATATTTTCACATCGTGTATGGACAGAATTCAGGAGGCCTGGGATCTACTCCTAGTTCAGACAGTTTCTATACAGAAATAGACAAATCACTTTTTCTCTTTGGGTATCTTGTTTAATTTTCATTATCAGACAAATCATAAAAAAAATGATACGAAATAAAAGAGTTGAGACAAAGACTAATGGCAAAATTTGAAAGGGGGAGAGCAGTGTGGCTATACTTACCCTTACTAGTGTCCGTGTCACGGACAAGATGAGGGCAAATTGGTAGTGATAAAGAGCTGTGAGTTCTATTATGAAACTGAAATAATTAATCAAATCCTTACTTCCCTTAATATTTCTTCCAAAGTTTACCTATACTGAAGGTCAAAAATATTCAAACTTACTTTTAAGATCTATACACACACACACACATATTCACACACACACATATATATGCTTGCATACTTATTGGAGTCCAAATCATTTGGTTATAAGAAAAATAGTCCGAAGGTGCTGCTAAGAAACTTGAGATATTTGAGAGAGTTTGGGGAGTGTATCAGACATGTCCTATGCGGTTATTAATCCTCTTAGATTTCCCTGTCTCTGGAAAACTTTGGACACTAACTGGTTCCAACCCCAGCCAACACTGCAGCAAACAGTGGTATGTGGACTCTGCCCAACCTCTTACAGGTCTAGCCTGACAGCACGGCATACTCTTTGCCTTCTTCCCTGGGATGTTCCTGCTAAGGCTGAGGGACCACTGGGCATAAAGCATCCACAACTCAGCAGTGCAGAAGAATTAATGTGCTATAGGGCAAACCTTTGACTACAGCAGGGAAAAAGACTAGGCAAAGAAATCTTCTCTCTTCTCCCTTTGTGTAGATAGTTTCAGGCAACAGTTATACAGCATCTAATAAGATAGTTCTGGAAGCAATCGTTTTGATTTCATACCGTGCAGTGACCAACTGAAAACATAATACCAATATATTGCCTTTTTTTCTTTCTTTGTCTCTCTCCCTATATCCCTCACTTATGCCAGGATTGGATTCCCTAATAAAATGCTTGCACACGTACCTTTGGTCAGGCTCCATTTTCTGTGGAACAAAAGCTAAGGCAATTGATACGAGATGTAGCACTAGAAAGCAGACCCTCAAGATAAAGTCATGGAGCTGAATAACGACAATATTGACCCGGTTCTAATGGTAAACACAGTGAGTATAACCCCTGGCATACAATAGCCCCAAAACTGTTAATGATGATTTGGACGAGGTTCAGGTGGACTCTAAGGCACTGACGTGTGGTTGCTCTGGTGTTAGGAAGTTACGGGGCTATGACAATTAAATCAATTAGAGCACTCTCAACAGCACCTGCTCCAATGCCTGGGTGGATATCCAGTGCCCTCCCATGGCCTTCTGTGAGTAGCTTTCAATCAGTTCTTCAGACAATGCAATGTCAGGATGAAACCAAATTAAAAGAGTGTAAGTCTGCATGATACAATCAGGTATGTCACCTCAACTACTCTCATTTGTCAGTGTTGAACACTGATAGATGAGTAGAACCCTGAAATCTATGATGGGAAATACAACTGAATAAATAAGAAAAATTTAAATCCCCAATTCCACAGAATTCATTATTTCCGCAGATCCTGCTGCCCACTCCTTTCTTAGAGAGAAGAAGCCTCTCCTTGAATGGTGACCTTGAAATGACCACACTTGAATCAAATGTTTAATGAGATGGAAGTTATTTTCATTGCCTCTAGGAAAATTGCTAGCACAGGATTAGGCACAGACCAAACAGGGAAGTAGAATCTCTCTTCCAGAAGGCTATAGCTTGCACATTACAGGAACTATAGAACCCAGCTAATATTTACTGGCAGAAACTGTTAGACAATGCTTAAGTATAGATCTTGAGTATATTCATCCAAAGGGTATAAAATATGGCTAACAGTAGACAATTTAATTAGTTTAAGAGACATATCCATGATAAGGACTTTTACAAAACCTAATAACTTGTCAGGATGGCTACTTGAATCTTGCACTCAATTACAGTAAATTAGTAATAAAGGCACTTATTCTTTGACATAGCAGTGAGGATGAAATCAGAAGACTCAGAGAATATGGAAAGATAATATGAATTTAATATTTAAGAGCTAAGAACTCACCACAAGTCCATTGTTCTCAGAATATTCTAGATAATTTTCTCTTTAATAAAGCAGTAAGGATTGCATCGATGAGGGGGGTACTAAGGTCTTAGTAAGAACTATGTTTTTTTGTCAGGGAACACCATGTGGCTGTATGACTGGAGCTGTCCATTTTGAGGGGTATTATATCATATTCATTTCAGCATAATATCAGGAGGAATACATGGGCAGAATACATGGACCTATTGTGAAATTTGAATGATATGGGAATTTGTTCCAAGAGTATCAAACAGCATATTTAAATTATATGAAGATGTGACTCTGGTGTCTATGTCCCTGATCTCTTAGCACAAATGACTTTCTTTCAACTCATACTTAGGGACTCTTGGGGATTTCCTACACCCAATTTATGGAGCAGGATAAATCTCAGCCCAGTTTACAGGTGGATTATTGTGATATGTGTGTGTTTGATGAAAAGGGACTGCTGTCTCATTACAAGTCTACAAAGGGGTGGCACTAAAGTACAAGTATGAGAGATATCATTCCAGAGGGCAAAGCTATGTGCAGTCACTTAATTGTCACTTCTTATAATAGAGAACTGGACAGAGGCATATGTATACATGGACTCTCGGAAGGAAGTGAAATGCTTGGTTGGTTTGTCTGGACCTAGAAAAACAAGCAAACAAAAATGAGAGGTAAAGATCCAGAGTTCCAGGGAAGAGATATATGGATAGACCCATGGGAGTGGACACACAGCATGTGGATCTTTATTTTTTATGTTACTGGCTACAGAAATGATAAATACTGTGGCTTTCAGCCAGATTTTCTGCTCAGCCCATCCAAGTTTGGACAATGGCCCATGATCACAGTGGTGTTCATGGGTGTTCATGTGTCTCATCCACTGGTCACTTTAAAAGAGAAGAAGGAAATTGACAAGGAACATTGCCGGAGACATCCGTATAAATGCTTGCAAAACAGCAATAATAAAAAACAAAACCAATAGACAAAAAACAAAGGCAAATACAAGACCAAAGGCAAAACACACAAACAAACAAAAGTCTGTTTGAGCAATCCCATTCTTTCACTCAGGAAACAAAATAGTAACATCAACAACAGAAACAACAGCAGCAGTAATGGTAGCAGCAGAATCAGCAATAGGAGTAGTAATATTCACAGTAACAAAATGTAATAGTAGCAGTAAATAATGTATACATGCAGAATTTTAAGAATATCTTATATATAGAACTTTGTCAGTTACCCTAGCAAGAGAGTATTACCTCAAGACATCATATTTTATATATTACCAAAGCTTAAGGGCTCAGATATGGACATAAAACTGATAATGGCCCCACTAGGGTTTATGCAGGTCATATGAAAGGAGGTAAGAGAAGCTGTAGGTCTCTTAACAGACTGGAGACAACATTTCTTTCTGACCTACAGCAGCCACTCATTTGGTGACTGAGTGGTAAAAAAAGAATGATTATTTCTGCTGAAGACATTTATTACAGAAATTAATTGTCACAAATTATTTCATACAATATATTAATGGATAAGCTCAAGAAATAAAAAGTCTTACAAATTGTTAAGTCAGATGCTTTGAGATTCATTTATCTCCATAGAATGAGTAGTTAATGCTACAGTTAAAAAATGTGGAACAATTAATAGGATTATAAAGTGGAAAATTTGGCTCTCTATATTTTATTCAGAACAGTCTATGACATACTAGATTTCTTAATCTTTGTTGCCAGTTGCTTCTTGTTCCAAAGTTTCCAGAAATCTAGAAACTAAACATCTGTTAGTTTAAAAGGTAGTAAATGAAATTAACTAGCAAATGGACTCAGTAGCTTCTTCCATGTGATATTCAAATTAAATTCCTAAACTGAAGAAAATGAATATTGAGATTTTCACTTCAAAATTAGAAGCAACATTGCTAATTTATCCCCCTTTACCTTCCTTCTTATAATTTAAAATGTTCTTTTTCATGAGAAATATTAATATAACAGTCCATCAACCAACTATAGGGCTTAAAAGTTGCAAGAAATAATTTGACCCTTTTTGTCATGATTATAGACCATAGACATTTCATCTCATGAGAATTTTGTTCTTTTTTATTTTTAAATATATTAACAATAACTAAAGTATTAATATCTATTGATGAAAATTGAAAATATTAGATACTATTATAGAATTTAAATTGTATTGCAGTAGATTTAGCAAAACATTAAAGATTGGAATAAACACAAAATAAAATAATGCTACAAAAGATGAGATTACTGACTCCTATTTATTTAATTTCATATTCACAAACATTACTCTTAAAATAATCTTTGAAAGCAATCATTCATTCACTGAGCAAATAAATATTGAACCTTGCTATAATCTACATATGCTGACCCTCCAGATGTGCTTGCTGTTCATATTATTGGCTTTTTAAATCAATGTCTTTTCATTAAATGGAGTCATAAAATGTCTTAGATATAATTATATTCTCAGTAATATGAGACTTTAGAAAAAATCCCATCATCAATAGATTTTTGGAATTTTTTGTCTCAGTAAGGAGAATATTTGTGTTTGTGTGTATGTATGTGTGCATACATGTAACATATATAACTACATATACATTACAATATATATGTACTATAGAACTTAGTCTAGAAATATATATATACACATACATACTACAATACTTAATCTAGAACAAGAAACTCGCTTTTCAATTTCAGATTACAAATTTTATGGTTTGACTACACAATTGACATGGATGGTCAAAAGCCGTCATGTAGTCAAACCACAGAATTTGTGATGTAAAATTTTAAAATGATCTGTAGGAATTATTCTTTATAAAGAAGAAATATTTTTATAGTTTCAGACTTCAAATCTTCACATAATTAAACATCTCTTTGGGATGAAGTTTAATATAAGAGTTATGTTGAGTCAGGATCCAATTTTAAGTAGAAAAACATATAAATATATTAAGAGATATATGATGCTCTTAGAGGAAAATAATAAGAGGAGAATTTAAAAATTTGTGCCTCTTTATTAATAAGCTTGTTTGTAATCTCATAATTTGGCAGTCAGTTCTTGAAAGAAATCACTATCTCTTATAGGAAACATAAACAATGAAATTTAATGAAGATTAATTGTGAGTTTGTGTCTCACTCCAGAAATAGTTAAAATTATTCCTAAAGCTATCCTTCTCTGTTCATGACACCAAAATAGAAAGAGATTAATGCTTTAAATGTAAATATGCCTACGGGTTGAGTAGTTTTGGACAGAAAATCAGCTATCAATGTGATAGCAAAACCCAGGCCCATATATATCTGTATTTACATATGCATATATATATGTAAATGTGTTGGTGTTTGGGATTATAGATAATTTTTTAACTAGGTATATGATAGAAATTAGGTTGCCATGAGGAAGAATATTAATAAATGGTTCACATATGTCTAAGTATCAAATTTGTTCAAGTGATTAAGATTGTTGAAATTGCGTATTAACTATCAGCAGTAGGGCTGAGTTTCTGAATTATACTGAAGAGGTTGAATAACAGGAATAGTTTTATATTTCATTGTAAAAAATTACCGCAAACTAGTAGGTTAAAATGACACATCTCACAGTTTCTGCAGATCAAGGATCTGGGCTATGGTTGGGTTCTCGGTTCAGGATTTCACCATCTTCAAATTAAGATGTCTCATCTGAGGATCGAGGTCTTCCTCAACCTGCTCACTCAGGTTGTTTGTGTAATTGAGTTTCTTTTTCTTTTTTTCTTTAAACCTCTGAACTTGCTTTAACTTTATTTATATTTATTTATTTATTTTTTAAATTTCAAACTATTACAGGGGTACAAATTCTTGGTTACATGTATCATTTTTATAATGCTTGAGTCATGGTTATAAGTGTGCCCATCACCCAGTGTTCCTTGTACCTGTTAAGTAGGTTATTGGCCATCCCCTCCACCCCCTCTCCCCTGCTTGATTTCCACTGAGTTTTACTTCCCTCTATGCACATGTGTGCTCATTGGTTTGTTCCAATTTAATAGCGAGTACATGAAGTGTTTGTTTTTCCATTAGTTAGATATTTCACTTAGAATAATGGTCTCTAGTTCCTTCTAAACTGTTGCAAAAGGCCTTAATTCATCATTCTTCATGGCTGAGTAGTATTCCATAGTGTATATATACATATATATATATATATATCACATTTTGTTAATTCACTCATGGAATGAGGGGCACTTGGGTTGATTCCACATCTTTGTAATTGTGAATTGTGCTGCGATAAACATTCAAGTGCAGAAATCTTTTAGTTAAAATGACATATTTTCCTTTGGATAAATACCTGGTAGTGGGATTGCTGGATCAAATGGTAGGTCAACTTTTAGTTCTTTGAGGAATCTCCATATAGTTTTCCATAGAGGTTGTACTAATTTGTAGCCCCACCAACAGTGTATAAGCGTTCCTTTCTACATCCAGCATCTATTACTTTCAAATTTTTTAATAAAAGCCATTCTAACAGGGGTAAGGTGATATCTCATTGTGGTTTTAATTTGCATGTCAAGACCAGATCTGCCCTGCAGGAAATACTCAGAACTACATTCTATAATGCATGGATCAGCACGATGGTCACCCACCAGTGTTTTTTCCATTCTTTAGATACTTCACTTAGGATAATGGTCTCTATTTCCATTGAAATTGTTGCAAAAGGCATAAAGTCATCCTGCTTCATGGCTGGGTGGTAGAACTGAGTTTCTTGCAGTTGTGGAAATGAGGTCTCTATTTCCTTGCTGGGTTGGTCTCAGCTATTAAAAGCCACACTTACAGTTTCCCTACATGGCTCCTTTCATGGACAGTTCATAACATGATTATTTGCTTTCTTTCTGGCCAGTAGAGAGCATCTGCTGCCGCTTTGTGTCTCTTTTAAAAGTACACATGATTAGGTAGAGCCCATCCAAGATAATTCTCCTTTTGATTAAATCAAGCAAATTGATTATAGGCCTCAATCAAATATGTCAAATCTCTTTTGTTATTGTATTAGTCTGGGCTGCTATAGACTGAGTAGCTTAAACAACTATCAATATTTATGTCTTAAGGTTCTAGGGGCTGAGAAATCTAAGACCAAGGTGTCATCAAATTAGGAGCTTGGTGAAGGCTATTTTCCTGGCTTAAGAGAGCTCTAGTTTCTTCCTCTTCTTATAAGGACACTAATCCCACATTGGCAGCCCCACACTCATCACCTCATCTAAACTTACTTATCCCCCAAAGACCTCACCTCCAAATACTATCACATTGAAGGTTAGGGCTTCAAAACATGAATTTTGGAAGGAATGAAAATATTCACTACATAACAGTCACAGAGTATATCATAATTATGGGAATGGTAGCCCATTATACTCACAAGTTCTCGCTGCATTCAAAAAGGGAAAGGGTACTACACAAGATGTGTACATCTGGAGACAGGAATCTTGGATTTCATTGTAGAATTGTGCATGAGACACTCGCTTTGTACTGTGTCAGCTACCGATTAAGTTGACAAGAGAACTGGCTTAAATTAGGAACATTTAGGATAATCTCAGTGAAGATCCTCCAACACTCTCTGCTCTTTTCTCCTGATCAAGCAGGTATCAGATCTCATTTAACAGAAGCTTTATTTTTTTTTCTCAGCTTAGAATAGTATTTCTACACAGTTTCAGTTCTCTCAAGATTGTTTTTAATCCTATTCATGTTGTTTTAAAGAAGTAAAATTCTCAATTGCTCAGTTTTTAACCAAAATATTTGCCTTTGAATGGTTTCATCACGTTCAACATTCAGGACACAAAGTATTAATAAAACTATTCACTGTGGCAGCTGCACTATGGAGTAATGCTTAAGTCATTTGAAACTTTGAATGATTCTAGGCAACCCTAGTGGTCTGGTCTGATGAAAGTTCACTGACTCTTGTAATTGCATTGGGTGGAGGGAGAGAAACGAGAGGTGAAAGAGTCAAGAGGCAATTCTCAGTTTTTCTCAGGGGCTGCAATATAGATCCCATTTGTTCATTCTAGCAGTTGTCAACATAAGTACATAAAAGCATTTTTGGAGGGAAGATGATTATTTGTGGTCTAATTCCAAAGCTCTGTAGAAAACAAGTTCTATTTGCAGTTTTTCAAGGTTGAAAGTTGCATTTCGAAATAACTTTGAGTAACCCACATATGCTCATATAAAGTATTGATATGATTAATGTCTAAATGTCAAACGCAGAATGGGGCTAATATATGGTGAATGGCTGACAACTTTTTTTTTTTTTTTTTTTATTGAGACAGAGTCTTGCTCTGTGACCCTGGCTAGTGTGAAGTGGCAACAGCTTTTAAACAGCACTCAAGGTGTTTCAAGTTCTTTATCTGGAAGCACTTGCAAACTATATAAAGTTTATCTACAGTTACTTTATTATTTGTAACATAATACTTAACACTTTTTTGGAGGAGCTATCAGAGAGGATAAATACTAGAAACAGAAGAGATAATAATGAGTAGGTAAGTGGAATCTAGTAAAAATAAGACCAAGACGACCATCACATGCATAAGGGCCCATGTGTCAAATGGTTTTTGGTGCCCATACTCTGTGTTAATACATCTAATCACGATAAATCCACAGCAATGATAAGACTCATAGGAAGATGCTTTATCATTTTGAAAACCATAAATGAACTTCATTTAACTAATGGTTGTGATTTTTTTTTCCTTTGTGAAGTTTATTGGCTAGCTGTAATATAATTAGTTAAATTTAGCATTTGAAACAGTGTCTTGCTTTCGTTAATACTGTAAAGTGAGCACCTGGGGGAACCTAATGATATCCATTTGGAAAAGAGATGGGGCTGCACTCATTCTCTCTCGACTAAGATTTAAGTCTCAAGTTTTCTCCAAAACAGTTTAAAATAGCAGTCCAGCTCACATAATTTATTTTTGTCATTGCTGTAACTGCACAAGTCCATGTATATGTAGATTTTCTTCCACCTTTGCCACCCTGAGAAAGAAAGATCAACCCCTCCCCTTCCTCCTCCTTCTCAGCCTACTCAACGTGAAGACAAGGATGAAGACCTTTATAATGATTCACTTCCCCTAATGAATAGTAAATATACTTTATCTTCCTTATGATTTTAATAACATTTTCTTTTTTCTAGCTTACTTTGTTGTAAAAATATAGTATATAATGTTCAAGTAATTTTAAAAAAAATTTGTTTTAAAAAGTAACATTTTAAGCTAATAATGACCAAACAAATCTAAGTAATGTACACATTTCTTTCAATCAGTCATGTCTATAAGCTTCTATTTACCTGATTCAACTTATTTGCCTCCATTGGAAAGGGAATAAATAATAAGACATCTTCACCTGAAAAAAAAAATAGCAGTGCAAGGAAGTGATTTAGCAAATACTGCTGTAATATTTCATGATTGTCTAAAACTTTGAATTTGAAATGGAAATGAAGTTTATTCACTCAATAGATTCACATAAAAAGGCAGGTGGGCATTTTAATCCTCTTATAGTAATAATTTATCAATTTAATAATAAAGTGCCTAGATACCCAATGTCAAATCAGACAATGGTAATTCCAGTGCTTTATATCAATTGTATCCATTAATATAATTATACTTTTCTGGCCATAATTGAGTATGTTAACAAGAAATCTGACAACTTCTAAAGAAATGTTGGAAAACATCTCTGGTATAAAGACCAATTTTCAAGAAAGAAGAATATAACATTGAAAGTTATGTTATTATTTACAAAACATACCTAATATTTAGCCTATTTTATTAAGTAGAGTGAAAATACAATACCGACAATAGTGATAGAGAGATGTTTATGTCACCTACAATATGCAAGAAATATATAAATATGCTATTTAAAAATTTTGCATTGATATGATACACAATAGCACCACTAATTTAAGACAGACCTGTTCAAATATCTGCCTTTAAAAAACAAACAGACGAAAAACAATAACCAAATAATTTGCCATTATTATTAATAAAAATGCATGTCTGAGAGGCAATTCTGGGAAGATAGAAGAGAAAGTACCAGGAATCTGTCTCCTGACCTAAACAACAATTACACCAACAGAATCTGTGTGATATAACTATTCTGGAACTCAGAAATCTATTGAAAGCTCTCGAAGTCCAGAGGAATGCATAGATGGTAAACTGCTGTTAATTTTGGTGACTTTTAGCTCTTCACACAGTAGCAACTACCCGTCTTCCACTCCAGCCTTGTGGCAGGCAGCTACACAAATACTTCTGGAAAAGCTTTCATGTGGCTTGTGGGGCCAGGGTGGCAAAAAGGACCCAATCCTCTAAACACAGGTGATTTGTGCTCTGATTCCCAATTGCTGCTTCTGATCACAGAGGTTCACAAAAAAAGGCAAGTGGCCATTATGGTTGTATCTCCTCCTCTGGATGAAGTGACTTGAATGGGATTTTAAAGGTATGGTCAATACGCTCCTAACAGGTACAATGCACGCTATCTTGGTGCACACTTATAACTTTGACTCAAACTGCACAAAAGCAAATCATGGAACCAAAATGTTTGTACCCTCCTAATATTCTGAAATAATAAATAAATAACCATGGAGTACTCTTCAGCTACAAGAAACAATGGTGATATAGCACCTCTTGT
>CAUYRB010071741.1:0-15450 GCA_963574695.1 Propithecus perrieri | reverse complement strand
GGGCTAGAGTGAGTGCCGTGGCGTCAGCCTAGCTCACAGCAACCTCACACTCCTGGGCTCAAGCAATCCTTCTGCCTCAACCTCCCGAGTAGCTGGGACTACAGGCATGCGCCACCATGCCCGGCTAATTTTTTCTATATATTTTTAGTTGTCCGATTAATTTCTTTCTATTTTTAGTAGAGATGAGGTCTCCCTCTTGCTCAGGCTGGTTTCGAACTGAGCTCAAACAATCCACCCGCCTCGGCCTCCCAGAGTGCTATGATTACAGGCGTGAGCCACTGCGCCCGGCAGCCAACAGTTTTTTTTAAAGCCTTCCTAGTAATCTGCAATGTTATCTTCTTGTGGTTTTGGTTTGCATTTTCCTAATAACTAACGACAAGCATATTTTTATGTACTTATTGGTCATTTGTATATCTTCTCTGGAGAAATATCTATTAACATCCTCTGCTCATTTTTGAACTGGATTGTTTATCTTTTTGTTGATGAGTTGTAGGAGTTCTAAATATATATCCTGGATATTAAATACTTATCAGATATACGATTAGCAAACATTTTCTCCCATCATGTGGGTTATCTTTTCTCTCTCTCTTGATACTGTTCTTTGATGCACAAAAGTTTTTAATTTTAGCGAAGTCCAGTTTATCTATTTTTTTCTTTAGTTGTCTGTACTTTTGGTGTCATATTTGAGAAACCATTTCCAAATCCAAGATCATGCAGTCCATTTCATTTTACAGATGTAGAAATTGAAGCCTACAGGAGAAAGGCCTGGGGCTCAAGCTCACTAGAAGTTAATGTCATCTGGGACTAAGGCCCAGAGTGCTCTTCACAACCAGTGCTAAAAAAACAACTTTTAAAACAAAAAAAGCCATTGAGTGAAGTTTTATTTGCAATGATAAAACATACTGTAATAGAGTAAAACCTTCAGACCTTTGTTTCCAGAATAAAGAGGGAAGGTGGTACATATAGTTCAAATTCTTATAACAGTAAATAACTCTGATTGGATAATTTTTGGGTCAGTATTAAGCAAACAAAGTTACTGTTGTTGATAAAGAAACAAACCAGATCCTGGCTTACCTCAGGACATAACGTTTATAGAATGGCCCTTTCATTCGTGGCTTAGGATACTAGAATTTTAGAAATCTAAATCTTTCCTGGCCTCAGTTACCTGAAGGGCTCCCTGTCTGAAGCCAGGAGCCAAAATGTCAACTTCACTGAAAACTTTTTTTTACCAGTGTACATTAATAGAAATGCGCTCACAAAATTTGGCTTTTTAAAAAAATCGGGGACACGTCCGAAGTTTAAAATCATTTTATTCAACAAATATCTAAGCTGAGCACGGTGGCTCACGCCTGTAATCCTAGCACTCTGGGAGGCCGAGGCGGCGGATCGTTTGAGCTCAGGAGTTCGAGACCAGCCTGAGCAAGAGCGAGACCTCGTCTCTACTAAAAATAGAAAGAAATTAGCTGGACAACTAAAAGTATATATATATACATATATATATAAAAATTAGCCAGGCATGGTGGCACATGCCTGTAGTCCCAGCTACTTGGGAGGCTGAGGCAGATGGGCAACAAAGCAAGACTTTGTCTCAAAAAAAAAAAACAAAAACAAATATCTACAAAGAGCTTTAAGTCTATTATGGTCTTTATTCTTATTTTATCCATTAATTTGAAAAGTAAATATTATTAATAATAATTTCACTTTCTCTGAGATTGACATGGTGTACTCTGTTAGGACTTGAACAAAACTATTCCTTCTATCATGTATCCAAGTCAAGATGAATGTGGGGTAATGGCAATGCCTTTCCATCACATTCATTTCTGGAGATTTTTAAATGGCATCTTTTTTTTCCTTCAAAACTACAAAGTTTGGGATAGAAAGTAATTAAAATGATAGGAAAGAAGAATTCTTAGGTACTATACTAATTAGAATAGGTGGTTGTGGTGGTGGGGTCATTCCCATATTCTGTTATGCTTTTAAAAAGTATATTAAAACCTTCACTCTTGGAAGTTCAAAAAAATTGCTGCCCCAAATAGAGCCTACAAAAGCTCCCTTCTTATTTTATTTTATTTTTTTTTTGAGACAGAGTCTTGCTCTGTTCCCCGGGCTAGAGTGCCGTGGCGTCAGCCTAGCTCACAGAAACCTCAAACCCCCGGGCTCAAGTGATCCTTCTGCCTCAGCCTCCCGAGTAGCTGGGACTACAGGCATGCGCCGCCATGTCCGGCTAATTTTTTCTATATATTTTTAGCTGTCCAATTAATTTCTTTCTATTTTTGGTAGAGACGGGGTCTCGCTCTTGATGAGGCTGGTCTCGAACTCCTGAGCTCAAACAATCCTCCCACCTCGGCCTCCCAGAGAGCTAGGTTTACAGGCGTGAGCCACCGCGCCCGGCCCATCCTTCTTTTTAAAAGGCCAGAAGAAGTTACTTGTTTAATGAGCAAAGTTTCAGTTCGGGATGATGAAAAATTTATGGATGGTAGTGATGGTTGCACAACATGGAGAATATATTTAATGCCACTGAATTATACACTTAAAATGGTTTAAATGGTAAATTTTATGTTATGCCTATTTTACCACAATAAAAACATTTGAAAATAACCAAGAAATGAAAAAAAAAGTAAGCTAGTATTTGCAGGAGTGGAACTAGGGCTTTTCTCCAATTGCAACCTCTTCTTACCCCCGTTTTCTTTTCCTATTTTAGTGAAGCACAACATGCGTACAATGAAGTGTATTAGATACACTAACCTTAACCTTAGCTATACAGCTCAGTGGATCTGCAGGTATTTCTACACCTGAGTAACCGCCATGTGGTCAAGACATAGAACGTTGCAGCACCCAGAGGGCTTCTTCCCAGTCAGAACTCCCCCAGAGGTCACCGACATTCTGACTTCTTTTGGTTTTGCGATTCTTAAACTTCATGTAAATGGAGTCAGGCAGTATATACTCTTTTGTGTTTGATTTCTTTCACTTAGCATAGTGCCTGTGAGAACCATCCACTTATTAGGGTATCAGTAATTCTTTTTTTTTCCTAATTGCTGTCTAGTTTCCATTGTATACTATACCACTGTTTAGTTTATCCTTTCTGTTGAAGGACATCTGGGTTGTTAAAGTTTTGGGCTGTTATAAATAAAGGTGCTATGAACATTCTTTTTTTTTTTTTTTTTTTATACAAAGTCTCACCGTGTTGCCTGAGCTAGAGTGCCGTGGCGTCATCCTAGCTCACAGCAACCTCAAACTCCTGGGCTCGAGCAATCCTCCTGCCTCAGCCTCCCGAGTAGCTGGGACTACAGGCATGCGCCACCATGCCCAGCTAATTTTTTCTATATATTTTTAGTTGTCCAATTAATTTCTTTCTATTTTTAGTAGAGACAGGATCTCGCTCTTGCTCAGGCTGGTCTCGAACTCCTGAGCTCAAACAATCCACCTGCCTTGGCCTCCCAGAGAGCTAGGATTACAGGCGTGAGCCACCGCGCCCGGCCCGTATGTGTGCTTTGATGCACTTTTTGTTGGGAGGATGTGCCTGTGAAGTCCTAGGACTTCAGGAGTATTTGGAGATGGTTGTCCCGATGCTTGTGCTTTGGTAGAAAGGGCATGTTTGAGTCCCCGTAGGCCCGCAGCCTCCAGCACGCATGCGATGAGGCTCTCTCCTCCTGCAGCTGCTGGGCTTGGCATGTCACCAACAACCCCCGCCACCAGGGAATCCTCTCTTGGCTCATGCTCCCCTCAGCGGATGGCAGACTCAGTTGGCTCCAGCCAATCTAGGCTGGGTGTGAAGATTGCTTTTGGACCTCCTCACCCCCTCCCCACATCACAGGCGCCCAGGCCCACCTGTGTCTCCTGCGTAGACACAGCCCAGTGGCACTCACTGAGACCAGCTCCTTGGATAGCAAGTATATCTGCAGACTCCAGCCCTCGGGGCTTGTCTCTGCCTTCGTGTGGTTCCCTCAAACAGGCCCCGGAAGTAGAGTAGGGAGCTGGGAGGAGGACAGCCAATTCAGAAGGGCCCTCTGTGACTGTGCAATTCGGGTGGTCCCTCCAAGGCCAGGGAAGCTGGGTACTTCACGACTTCCTTCCCTCATTGGTGAGGGTGCCCCTGGCGCTTCCCAACTTTCCCTGGGCGTGGCTGAGGATGCTCCCCAGGTACCCTGGAAACTCCAAGCAGAGAAGCAGGCTTTGTGGGGAGGCTGGAAGTGCTGTCCCCTCAGGGTAGGCCAAGGCCATATGGGGTGTCAGCAAAAGGGCACAGCTAGGCAATTGTCAGGATAATCTGACAAACCCGTTAGATGAAGGGGTTAAGGTCATTGCGTCTCTCCTCACGCAGGCACCGAGCCTTTGGTCCCATAGCAGCCCCACATGCTGGGCTGTGTGTTGCAGGGAAGGTGGGAGAGGGTGGGAGCCCCAGGGACATGGTGAGGTTGGCAGCCCTGAGAGCAGGCAGGGCCGTGCGGCTGAACCTGGTTTGATCCCGTCTGCACCGAGCACTCATTAGCAACCTGCTCCACATTGTGGAGTCTGTAAAAGGAGACTAATGCCTACTTAATAGCCTTGTTATGAGGCTTGAATAAGAATGTGCATACAAACTGCCAGACATGCAGAGTGGTGGCACTGTGACTGCTCCTACGGCGTTGCCAGCCCGGCCCTGTGCGCCATCTGTGTGCCGAGGACAGCTGGCTCTCAGGAGGGTCTTCCTGGGTCCTTCCTTGTCGGTTACAGAGCTCAGGGTGAGCCTGGGTCCACCCGGCCTTTCCTGATGATGAGACCCAGCCTGTTTGCGTGGCAGGGACACCTCAGGAAAGAGGCCACGTTCTTCACCCCAGCAGCATGTGTGCTGGGGGACAGCCGCTCTCCTCAGAGGGGGCTGGGAGCCACGTCCCCGGAGATTTTGCATGTTGATAGCAGTTTATCTGTGACCATTTTATTTCAAAACAATTTTGCAGGATATAAAATCCTTGGCTCACATTTTCTTTTCTTGCACCTTAAATACATTATTCCATTGCCTTTTGGAGTAAGTGTTGCTGTCAACAAGGATGGTGACTGGATTTTCTCTCTCATTTCTGCCTCTTCATGTTCTTTCCACCCAGATGCCCAGAGGAATTACTCACTTATCTTTAAAGTTCAGTAATTCTACTAGTGTATGTCCTGTTGCTGGTCATTCTGGGTTGACATTCTTAGGTACATACTGTGCTCTCTCAATACGTAGTTTCAAATCTTTTTTTTTTTCAATCTACAATTCAGGGAAGTTTTCTGCAATTACAGGTTTCAGTATTTGTTCTGTTCCTTTATTTTAGGTTTTCCCTCCAGGTACTGCTATCACCTGTATGTAGAATCTTTTTTGCCTACTTGTCACTTTTTAAAAAATCCTTTTTATTTCTTTCTTTATGATTAAAAAAAATTCCTCTTATCTCTCAAGGCATTAGGTGCTTGTAATTTGCTCTTATAGTCCTGCTAGTTTAGCCTTCATTTCTAAGATGATTTTCTTTCACTTTGAATTCTTTCCCAAGCCCTCTCTTTTCTGGGTTTCTCCAACTACACTCACGACCTTCTTCTCCCTGCACACAGATGCTGTCAGCACACAGGGCTGTGGCCATGGCAGTTGTCCCTACTTGCTTGTATTGAGGGTCTAGGGGGCAGGGGAACTCTACCATCTAGTTTTATTGTAAATTTGCCCATGTGTTTTTGGCTTTGCTATTAATTAACATGTTATTTTTGTGTAGGAGCCAAGGAGATTCAAAGCCCATGTCACTGCTGCTGTCTTCCCAGAACCCCCTTCGATAAATCCTTGTGGATTTGCTGACTTAGGAGGGTCCTGAAAGCATCCCCAGCCTAGGATGACTGCAGTGACAGGTACAAGGAGAAGCTACTGTGATTCGCATGAATGCACTCAACTCAACGTCCTCCCAGCCCAGCCCAATGGCAAAGATGTGCGGGAGGGAAGTTGAAGTGGTCTCAAATGGCTTCAGTTGCAGTTTACTGTTGCAGATTTTACAAAAGCACGTGACCGCTTGAACACATTGCAATGGCTCCTCCCAGGACCTGGGGAAGGGCAGGTGCCCACCATTTTGGTAAAGATTAAGTAAATCAGGATATATCCATGAGACAGAATAGTATGCAGCCATGGAAAATAATCGTTTTGAATTTAAAAACAATCTGTTCATAACAATGAATGTGCACTGTGGACAATTAGAAAATATAGACAGTAAAACATACAAAGATAACAACATTCCTACCAATCAGAGGTTATGATTAACACCTTAGCATATATCCTTCCAGATTTTGAATTATTTTGATGATAGTTACACTGTAGAATGCAAATAATGCAAAGTAAAAAAAAAATCTCTACAAGTTGTATCTACAATATGACATTGAGTTGTAAAATTATGCATGTATTGAAAACCATCAAAATGCAATAGACCTAAAATGTGAACAGGGCTTGTTTGTGGATCATAGGCTTATGGGTGATTGTTATTTCTTATTTCCTGTATTTTCCACAACAGGTACGCAGACTTTTATAATCAGAGAAAAATGAATCATTTTGGAAAGTAATTATAGTTATTTCAAAAGTGAGATTCAATTGTAAGTGTATGTAAAATCGGATAAACAGCTTATTTTGTGTCCGATGATTATGTGGCTGCATTATGTTGTTTCGTGTTCTCCCCCCTCAAAAAAAAAAATCAAATCAGATTGTGATTTTATTCCCTGACATTAACACGTGGCATTGCAGGAGCAAGTACGTCACATGGTCAATGCATTGGCATGAGGATTATGTCATCGGGGAATAAATGTGAAATTCTCAAGGTACTTTGCTCCAGTAATCAGGACGTTATTCATCTCTAAGCTAAAAGAGGGATTGAATTCTTTAACGATGATCAGAAAATGCTTTTAGGAAGATTCCTTTCCTATTAAACAATTTCTTAAAGTTGCAGTAAACGCTGTGTGGCCTGTCCCTGCTCAGGGAAGCCTGCGGAGGACATTTATCTTCAAAACCACAGGGAAGACTGTCACAGGAGCCATGAAGGAAAAATAATTTGAAAGAGGAAAAGGTTGATCGAGGGGCAGTCAATGTTACTGATGATGTATTGGCAAGGCTTCCTGGCCCCAGTCCCTTCTGGGGGACTTTGGCTTCCTAAGCAAATGCCACTTGGTGACGAGACTCCCACCATTGGCCACCAGAGTGTCCCCTACACTCTTTGGGAAGTTTAGGTCTTAAATTAAAATCAGATTCATGCAACTTGGTTATATTTCAGTAGTTTGATTTAAGTGCAAGTTCTGTGTTTGAAATGTAAGAGTGTGGTTGCTCTTTTAGTGATGTGGATTGGAGGGGCTGCTACCACCTGGTGGCCCAGCCCCAGGGCCTGTAGGCTTCCAGCGAGAAGGCTGGAGACCACACCCGCTAGTCCCACTGTATTTTCTTTGAGGTTGCCTGATTACCAGGATAGTCCCCTCTTCTCATGCCATTGGAACGTGATGGTGGAATTGCCTTCTTCTGCCACCCCCCGGAGGAGGAGGGGACCCTACTTCTCAGGACAAGCTGCCTCTTCTCCAGGCCAAGGGGGCCCTTGTCCATCAGCACATATCCAGGCGTGCCCTGCTCTCTTTCCTCGGCTCCTGGGGAGGCTGGGAGGACCAGGAGCATTTGTGCTTCTAGGGGACTCTGACCTGGGTCTCTGGATCAAGACCCACTCACAGGAGAACAAATCTACTCTGGGTTCCATGTTTAGAACTAAAGGGTGTATCTGTACTCAGACCATAATAATGGATAATCACGACCTTGACTGGAGAAGATGCCACGGCCTAGGTACTAGTAAGTATGATGCTTGGTTCTTTTCATTTGCAAACAACATGGGAGAAGCTAAGTTGTGAGCAGTGTACCTTCACAAATTGCTGTCCTAAATCTTCTTTACCAATTTGCTGGGCACTCCTGAGTATAATCTACCCCTTTCAGGGCACGGATAAACTTCAAGACATTAAAGCCTCATGGATGAGAACTAGGTGTCCATTCCTTATGAGAAGTGAAGTATCAAGGAATTTCTACACAAATCTCACTGAGTCTGCTGGTGTCCTATGGACTTGCTCACATATGAGGGACTTTCCGGTAAGAGACTCTCTTTACATTCCTTATAATGTGATACTAGTGGCTTTGTAAGAGAGGTCATGCCCTGGGTGTTAGAGTGTCATGGGTTTGAATGCTCTGTGATCTTGGGCAAGCTACTTAGCCTCTCTGAGCCTTAAATGCATCACCTTTAAAAAAGATAAAATGGAGTCACATTATATGACTTTTATAAATATAATTACATGAAGAGAGAGAGAGAGAGAAGGACAGAGAGGCAGAGAGAGGAAGAGAAAAAACCAGAAACAATTGAAAGAGCCATGGCGATTTGATCAGCCCGCCCCATGAGCACATGCCTCAGAGACTCTCCCTGTGGTTGTTCTCGGCTCCCGTGTTAAAGCTGTTATCGCCAAATGTGAGTGTGACATTCTTGCCGACATGAAACATGCTGAGCGTATTCCAGTATTCTCAGGCATGTGATCCTCGTCATGGCTGTGTCTGCTGCACGACGCTTTATCAATCTTCCACACAGTGGTTTGCCGGGCGATGGCAAAGGGCAGTTTGGACTATGTGAATGTTTTCCTTTACTCCAAACCTTTGGAACCTCATCTGGTGGAGAGCCACGTCTCCCAGCACTGACTCCACCTGGGAACATGGCTGGGATACATTAGGTGCTCAATAGATATGTGTGACTTTATTTAAACGTGAAGTCGAAAGTATCATTAAATAAGACTAGGAGGCAACCACTTTGGGCACCCGTGCGGCGGTAGCCACAGGAGCCGACCACAGGCAGCGCACGACCCAGCATCCCTCCACTGGGGCGTCAACACGGACCAAGCCCCCCACCGCAGCGCTGTCTGTAACAGTCCCAAAAGAGAGAGGGCTAAATTGCCCACCCGCAGCGGATGGATAAATGGATTGTGAAATACCGCACAGCAAAGGCAGTGAATGCACCGCGACACGGATGGATCTTACGACACGATGCGGAGTGAGAGAAGCCAGGAGAAACCGGGAGCTCAAATGGTGCGATTCCGGTTGTGCGATATTCAAAACCTGACAAAACTCACCTGTGGTGTTATAAGCCAGGGGCGTGGGGTCCCTGGGTGGTTGGGGAGGGTGCTTCCTCTTCCCTTGGAAAGAATCATCTCTTTTTCCACATATTGGCCCACTATTCAAACTGCCCTAATTTCGATTCCACCCCACCCTAGGGTTCTGGTAACTTTCTATTTCTTGATCTGAGTGTAAACAGTTTGTGAAAATTCAATGAGCTGCACATTTATGATTTTGTAGGAATGTCACAATTTCATAAAAACTTAAAAGATATGGTTGTGACCTTTAGCTTATCTCCTACCAATTAGAACGGAATTGCATGCCGTTTAATGTGTGTGTGTTTGTTTTGACTTGCTAGCTATACCGTCCTTGAGGCAGTGTTTTCCGCACTTTGCTGTGACCCAGGCAGGGACGGTGCACACTCAACAAACGTCTGCTGACAGATCACGAACATCTCCAGCTCGCTTCTCAGCAAAATCTCTGTGTGGGGCCTTGGCGAGTTGGAAGAAATAAAATGACAAAGCAGCTGCTTCCCTGCGATCATTCCTGGAGCTTCCTCTCCTTGGCCAAGCCCTCACCTAGTCCTCTCTAGTGGGACAGACCAGGGGGCAGAAACTGGTCAAACACAAAGAATTTCCAAGCTGGGTGTTGATAAACACTCGGAGAATTTACCCACGAACACTGTGGAGTCTTCTTTATTTGCCATCACGGGAGAATAAGTACCCTGTTTGCTTGGAGAGAGACTGAGGGACTGCGCCACCGTGGTGTGGATTTCAAACAGAAGCCAGGAGTAGTGATGTGGTTTGGGAAGCTCTAACGATGGGTGTCCCAGTGCTGTTGCTTCCACTAAAAAGCCAGGACTCCATGGACCTGCCCAGTGAATTCCGGCCCCATCATAGCTCTTCAAAGATCTTTCTAAAGCAGGGACATGTGGGAAGCAGGGACTTACATGGCCATCCAAGGGCAGCTAGAGCACTGACTCGCTCTGCTGTTTCTTGTCACTGTTTCCCACCTGTGCCAGGTGCTGGGAATGTGATGATGAACTGAAATAGATGTGGCTCCTGCCCTCGGGTTGCTGTGTCCAGGTCTTCTGGTGGCACTCCTGGGTACTGGTCCTTGTCATGTTTCAGCCTCTCAAAAGGACCCTTGGTGTCCCACGGTAACTTTCCACGGTGTTTGAACAGATTGTATAGGTGCAGGCAGCACTGAGGTCTCTGTGCATCAGGGAGTTTGCTTTTCATTTAAGAAGTGGTTGTCTCCCTGTTTCTTTCTGCTGATGGCCAGCAGCTGTCCTGCCTCATCCTGCTGTGCTACAGTTGTGTTCTCGGCACACAGCCGGGAAATGAGAGCAACACGGTGTATGTCTGCAGTTGCTAAACCATGCGGCACTCAGCTCTGCTTGTCCTCTGTCTATGGCAGCTGCAGGGGACTCCTTATGTACTGAATTTCCATTACGTAAATCTGTCTTCAGTCATATTCACTGTTCAGACTCAGACTTCGTGTGTGGTTAGCTGTGAGAGGCTCAGGAGCACAGAGCGGAAGTTTAAATCCTCAAGAATCCACTTCCCTGATACACTTGTCATAGCTCTCTGGTTATTTCCGCAGATCCAAATTTCAGTTTGTAGGCATAAGATTTAGGTACAGACATCAGACAGGCTGAATACCGAAACAAAAATAAAACTTTAATGTATCTCTAAAATAATTTCCCTTTAGAATTTCAGGTGGAAAACAGTGAAATGCACGTTTCATATTGGGAAATGTGCCAGCCATGCAGAGGATGGATCACAAACCTTCGTGTGCCTCACTGCATTGTCTTGAAACACATGCCTGAAACATGTTTGTTTCCTTTTTTAAAAGCTGTAAATTAGGATGTCCATGATCACAATGTCTTTGGGTGGCAGTGACTGCCTGGGCACACATGTACTTGCCGGGCGGCCGGGTGAATGGCAGCAACCCTGTATCTCTGTCCGCGAGGGCCGTGTGGGAGGGACGGGGTCCCGGCCTTTGCCTGAAGACCTTTTGGTAGCTTTTCTTGCTAACATCAAGAAAGCAGCAGCGTCCATATGAATGGATGTGCACACCTTGGAAGAAAACCTTGGAGACAATAACAGAGCACTTCTTAAGGAATCCTGTATCCCCCAAGCTCTTGAGGGGACAGTGGATAAGATGCGTGGAAAATAGGGACAGCGGCGGCCAGCTCTAATTCAAAAAGTGATGTAGAAGCATCGAGTTCTGAAAGCAAACAAGTCTCAGGAGTGCTGTGACCAATCTGTATCACCTGTGTGTTCCTTTTCTGTATGCACGCAAGACAAATATATGATACAATGATTTATAAATAAGTTTAAAAGAACTCTTTCAGTAGACATAAAAATTCTCACCCATGAGAAAGCATGGCATCATAGCGGTTGGTAGCTTTTTTCTTTCTTAGCGGTGTATAAAATAACATCGGGGCTCAGTAACAAGCCATTGTGATTGTTGCACACAACTTGGATCGTAAGTGTGGGGCTCAAATCTTAATTTCGCTGCTTTTTAGGAATGTGATTTAGGTTTCCTCTTTGCTTTGGGTTTCTCTTCTGAAAAACAGTGATAATGACGATGCTTCCCCCCGTAGGCTGTTGTAAGGATTAAATTAGAAAATATATGTAAAGTCCTTATCACAGGGTCTGACACACAGCAGCCAGTGAATAATTGTTAATACTTTTATTGAAACTGATGGAAACAAAAGAGAAATTTAAAAATCCACTATCATATGTGAGAATTTAAATGCACATCTCTTGAAATTGACAGAAATTAAGAGGATAAAAATAAACAAAGCTCTTGAAAAACATAGAGACAAACTTCATATAATAGATAATAAGTCTTTTTAGCCACCAGAGAATATACATTATTTTCAACCATACATAGCACAGTCACAAAAATTGGTCATGGGTTAGCCATAAAGAAATTGTCAACAAATTGCCCAAAATAGAAATCATGATATAGGTCACACTCACTGATCACAACACAATAAAATTAAGAATTGGCAACAGAAGATAACATATAAATACTCAGAAATGAAAATCTAGAAGTAAATGTACAAAGATGCATATACAAAGTTTATTGCTAGTAATAGAAAAAATACAAGCAGCCTAAATCTCCTTCATTAGGAGAATGGTTACAACCATGGTACATCCACACTGTGCAAAGCCACGCAGCAGTCAAAAAGAACAAACTAAGACTTAAACGCATACGCATGGAATGAGGTACAAGACATCTTGATAAATGAAAAAATAGTTTGAAGAGTAATGATACGCTGTACAATTTTTGTTAAAAAACACAAAATGAAATTACATTTTCTCATGAAATGAGATGCATTTCCTACCTACAAACACACGTGCTCACGAGTGCATGCATGCACACACACCCTCATAAATGTAACATACCAGGAGAGCTGTAAAGGGAAATCCTGGGATATCACATCAGCATGGTAACAGTGATTACCTCTGGGAAGGGGCTGGCATTCAAGGTGGTTTGGCTAAGGAAGGCTTCCTTATTACCGGCATTGTTAGACATTCTTGTTCTGAAGATATATGCATACATTACTGATATCATTTTAAATCATTTAAAATAATAAAGAAGGTGAGAAAAGAAAGTTTCGAGTACCACTGTCCAATGGAAGCACAAGCAGGTTTGCTTTTTATTTTTCTCTCCTCTCCTTGCTAATTCTTTATCCTTATCATCCTCTACCATCGTTTCCAGAGCATCAGGAACTTGACATGGCCACTCACGATTTCCATAGCATGTCTGGTCTCCCTCTGTCTATGACCTCCGAGTCTCCCAGGTGACTGTCAATGGTCCTCACCTCCTGGAGCCACACTCTTGTGCAGTCCTTCCCATGCTGAATCAGGGCTGGCCTCTGTCTCCAACAGAATACTTTTAGGTCTAAAAGGCATTGCAGCTCCTATCTTGCTCTCTCGGATGGCTGGTGCTGGGGCAAGCCAGCCACCATGCCGTAAGGACACACCAGCAGCCCTGTGGAGAGGGCCCCTAAGGCTTCCCACCAGCAGCCGGCACCAACTCAACAGCCACGTGAGGGGCTGCCTTGGCAGTGGATCCTCCTGCCACAGTCAAGCCTTCAGATGATGGCTGCCCCAGCTGACGACTGACTGCAGCCTCCTAAGAGACCGTCTCAGTCCATTTTGTGCTGCTGTAACAGAACACCATAGACTGAGTAATTTGGGGTAATTTCTAATGAACAGAAATTTATTTGCTCACAGTTCTGGAGTCTGGGAAGTCCAAAACCAAGGGGCCTTCATTGGCAAGGGCCTTCTTACTGCATTATCCCATGGTGGAAGGGCAAAGTAGCGAGGAAGAGTGAGAGAGAGAGAGAGACTCCAAACTTGCCCTTTTATAATGAACCCACTCCTGTGATAACACTATTAATCCATTCTTGAGGGCAGAGTCCTCATGGCCTAATCACCTCTCATTAGACCCCACTGCCCAACACTGTTGCACTGGGGATTAAGTTTCCAACACTCGCTTTCCAGGGGACACATTCAAGCCATAGCAGACCACGAGCCAGAACTGCCCAGCTGGCCGTTTGTGAATTCCTGACCCACAGCAAACTTGAGAGATAATGAATGCTTTCTGCCATTTTAGACCATGAAGTTGTGGGGTACTTTGTTTTGAAGCATTAGGTAACCACTATGCTGCTTTATCTGCTCAGAATGTCTCTCCCTATCACTGTCTCTCATGCCTGGGCTTGTTCTCCACTCACAGGTGTCTGTTGACTTTGGCAGTCTGAGCTCTGCACCCCGCTCAGCCTGCGACGCGACCCTGCTCGGTCTCCGTGTGGTGCTGGCTGGTCTGCATCCACCGCTTCTCTTCGCCCACCTGCCCACCTCTCCTCTGCAGGCTCTCGTTCTCGCCCCATGATCCCCCTCTAGCTTGAAGGGGTCATCAGTGCACCTGTGGTCAGTGTGACCCTCCCCTGGGGCCCATGACAATTTGTGGGTCCCCCAGTGCTATTTTGCAGCTGGACAAGGGAACCCCAGCCCAAGATGAGGGTGCAGCCTCTCTTGTCTTCGGGACCTAATTCTCTATTTCTTTTCTAAGGGTTGAATCAGCCTGGTGGGAACGTTATCCTGACACAAGGACCAGACCAGCTCTGGGGGAAGGTGGAAACAGTCCTTTGGGGCCAGGCATTTTCTGAAATAGGTCTGAGAATTTTGTGGGGTCAGCTCACTGGGTGTCTCCATCCCTCACAGCCTTGGAAACAAAGCCCTTCAGGCCCTGTTTGCCTGCTGGGATGCCATCTGGCTATAAAGTCCCAGGTCTGGGGTGAGGAGGGGTCTGGTTTATGGGCTCATCTCTGGGGGAGCAGAGGCCAGGCTGCCTGTGGGGCAGGGATGCCCACCTTGGCCCACTTTGGGCATCCGAGAAGCAAGTTTGAAGGGACAACTTGGAATGTCAGAGCTGGAAGGGAGCCTGGAAAACTCTTCAGAATTTTAGTGCCTCTGTGTGGTGGACATCTCTGCAGCCCAAAGAAAAAGAAATGAGCTCTGGGAGGCCGAGGCGGGCGGATTGTTTGAGCTCAGGAGTTCAAGACCAGCCTGAGCAAGAGTGAGACCCCGTCTCCACTAAAAAAAATAGAAAAAAATTATCTGGACAACTAAAAATATAATAGAAAAAAAGAATCAGCAGGGCACAGTGGCTCATGCCTGTAGTCCCAGCTACTCACGAGGCTGAGGCAGTAGGATCACTTGAGCCCAGGAGTTTGAGGTTGCTGTGAGCTAGGCTGACACCATGGCACTCACTCTAGCCAGGGCAACAGTGAGACTCTGTCTTAAAAAAAAAAAAAAAGAAAAAGAAATGAGATAACAGTTGGGGGCAGACACCAGACCATCTCCAAGGTGTATCATTGAGCAAAAGATGCAAGGTGCAGGAGGTGTATGTGGGAGCTGCTGTTATATAAATGAGGCAGATGACGCGCTTGTGAATAAATGTGTGAACTGCCTCTGGAAGCACGTTAGGTCTGGCGCCTCCAAGAGGGCGCTGCTATGGGGATGCAGGCCTCACTCCTGCCACCTGCTCCTGGACCCCTCTGTGGAGAGGGGGCTGCTCTCCACCCTCTGCAGCCTGTGGCCTCGGACTGCCTGGAGGGGTGGTTGGGGCTCAAAGCGCTGCCTCCTCCTTTCCCTGTCCCCTCAAAAAAATAATTCACCATGACCAGGTGGGCTTTATTCCAGGGATGCAAGGCTGGTTTAACATACGCAAATCTATAAATGCAATTCGCCACATAAATAAAAGCAAGAACAAAGACCATATAATTCTTTGAATAGATGCAGAAAAAGCATTTGACAAAGTCCAACACA
>CAUYRB010071736.1:0-18418 GCA_963574695.1 Propithecus perrieri | reverse complement strand
GGCATGGTGGTGCATGCCTGTAGTCCCAGCAACTTGGGAGGCTGAGGCAGAAGGATTGCTTGAGCCCAGGAGTTTGAGGTTGCTGTGAGCTAGGCTGACGCCATGGCACTCACTCTAGCCTGGGCAACAAAGCAAGACTCTGTCTCAAAAAAAAAAAAAAAATTACACATTTTATCAGGAAAATAGAAACTAGCTCAAATGCCTTTTAGTTAATGTGACTTTAGCAATCTTTGGTAAAATAAAACTAGCTTTAAAATTGTTAAAGTCTAGATGTTTTAAGGTCATAAAAATTGCTCACCGTCACCACCTCTGTTCAACATAGTGATAGAAGTCCAAGTCAGAGCAATCAGGCAAGAGAAGGAAATCAAGAGTGTCTAAATGAAGAAAGAAGAGATCAAACTATTGGTCTTTGCTGATGATATAATCTTATGTCTAGAAAACACCAAAGATTCTGCCATGAGACTACTGGAATTGATAAAAAAAATTCAGCAAAGTCTTGGTTACAAAATAATTTACACAAATCAGTAGCATTCCTATACACCAACAACAATCAATCTGAGAGTCAAATAAAAGTCTCAATACCTTTCACAATAGAAACAAAGAAAATACAATACCTAGAAATATATTTAACCAAGAAAGTAAAAGACCCCTACATGGAGAACTACAAAACACCGAAGAAGAAAATCACAGAGGATGTAAACAAATGGAAAAACATATCATGCTCATGGATCAGCAGAATAAACATTGTTAAAATACCCATATTATCCAAAGTGATTTATATATTCAATGCAATCTCCATTAAAATACCAACATCATTTTTGCATATCTAGAAAAAATAGTTCTATGCTTTGCCTGGAGCGAAAAACAACCCTGAATAGCCAAAGAGACCTTAAGCAATACGAACAAATTGGGAGACATCACTTTACCAGATGTCAAGCTATACTACAAGGCTAAAGTAACTAACACATCATGGTACTGGTACAAGAACAGAGGCCTAGGCAAAGAACTTATGAAGAAGTCCCCAAAGGCAATCACAGCAATGACAAAAATAAATAAATGGGACCTGATTAAATTAAAAGGCTTCTTCACAGCCAAGGAAACAATTAATAGAGCAAATAGACAACTTACAGAATTGGAGAAAATATTTGCATGCTGGTGCCAATAATAAGAGTTTACAAAGAACTCAAGCAAATCAGCAATAAAACATCAAATGACCCCTTTAAAAAGTGAGTCATGACATGAACAGAAGCTTTTCCAAAGAAGATAGACTAATAGCCAATAAATATATGAAAAAATGCTCAGCATCTCTAATCATCAGGGAAATGCATATCAAAACCACAATGAGATATCACTTTACCTCTGTTAGAATGGCTTTTTATGAAAAAGTCCCAAAACAACAGATGTAGATGCAAAGAGATAAGAAAATTTACACACTGTTGGTGGGACTGCAAACTAATTCGAGTCCTATGGAAAGCAGTATGGAGATACCTCCAAGAGCTAAAAGTAGACCTACCACTTGATCTAGCAATCCCACTACTGAGTATTTACTCAATGGAAAAAAAGACATTTTATTAAAAAGACACTTGCACTTGAATGTTTATAACAACACAATAGACAATTACATAGAGGTGGAAAGAAGCCAAGTACTCATCAATAAATGAATGGATTAATAAAATGTGGTATAAGTATACCATGGACTATTACTCAGCCATAAAAAATGATGATGAACTAATACCTTTTGAACAACCTGGATGGAACTGGAGACCATCCTCCTAACTGAAATATCACAAGAATGGATAAACAAACACCACAGGTGCTCACTATTAAATTGAAAGTAAATGATCAAGACTATGTGTATATAATGATACTAAAATTCAATGGGAATCAAGTAGGTGGGTTGAGGGGAGAATAGGATGGGTAAATTCACACCTAATGGGTACAATGGACACTATCTGGGTAAGGGACACCCTTATAACTTTGACTGAAATGTTACAAAAGTAATTCATGTAACTAAAACATTTTTACCCCCATGATATCTGAAATTAAAAAAAAAACAGATTGGATGAATTTGTTTATAAGATTCTATTTAAATTAACTTTCATATTAATAATACCCTAAGCCAAAAGTAAAATTTGGTTTTCTCTTTCCAACAAAAAGTTTGTGTAATATTAACAAAGACACAGTATAATATTTTTGTTTGCCTTTTGAGTAACTGCAAAAAAAGAGAGAAAGAGGAGAGGGAGACAGGTTCTTTCTCATGCTATCTTTCTCAGTTCTTTTGATTGTTTGAAAAACTGAGTCTCTTCTCTATCAAGCATTAAAGGTATTTGCTTTTTAAAGTCTGTAAATTATAACTTTGTCTAAATAAATGAATATTATTTTGTAGTAACTTTTACCCTATTTTGATTAAGTGTTTTAAACCTTCAATATATTTGACAGGCTTCCCAAAATCAAATTTCAAATTCAAAATTTAGTTTTTTTTTATCTCAAGCTAACTTTGGAATGCTACAAATGGCCTCTGCAGCATCCAAAAGAGAGATAAATAATATTATTTGACATGTTAAACTACATGGGAAACATTGTCAAATAAAAATAATGTTTAACCTTCTTTGAGTTATATTTTTATGAATATGTTATTAATTTATATTCCAAAATTATATGTTATTCTTAAAATTCTGGTATGTCTGGGTGTATATTGTCACCCATAAATATGAGTATTATGTTAAATTATTGTAGACCACAGAAATAACCAAATTTCATTGTTGATTATGTCTTTAACTGTGACAATATTAAGTCATTGTCACAGTTAATTGCTTAAGTCTGCTGCAGTTTCTGAAAACTCTTTACAATCAAAACCCTAGGGTACTGTGTCTTCAAGAAGGTTCATGGAAAGGACCCTGACAAGCACTCTTAAAGGTTTCTAATAACTTTAGGGTCATAGCATTTGGACTTGAAGGAGCTCAGGTAATTTTACCCCAAAACATAACTCCTTGGTATTTTGAATTAAGGCCCTTAGAAATCAACAGGCCCATCAAAAGGGGATTTTCCTCTATCTGCATAACCATATCGGCCCATAAAAAGAAAAATGGACTTCCCTTCCTTTCCCTGTTATCTCACCATATTGCAGGAAAGAAAATCAAGAAGGCAACAAGACATGGTCCAAATCATTTTAAACATAATACCTGTCTCTCAGGTTAATTTATAAGTCAATCTGTTTCTCCTCATCCATTCATTCTCCTAAGTATCTATCCATCCTCCGTAGCACCTAAACAGAATTACCCCTACCTTCATTTCCCCCCTCCCCTCTCAAAAGCATGTATAAAAATATCTGGATTTCACTGGGATGTTGGATAATCACTCCTTGATTCTTCCCATGCATGTGGTAAATAAACCTCTTCCTCTTATTAATCTGCCTTTATTGTGAGTTAATCTTTCAGTGAACTTTTAGGGGAAAGGGGAAGTTTCCCCTCACCCCTACAAACTGGGTAAGAATTTCCAGAACTCTAACAAAGAGGCTGACTGAGTTATAAAACTACTAACCTAAGCAGACAAGAATTAATTGAATACCAAGAAAATACTTTGTTAGATTTTCATGCAAAATCAACCAATACCGAAATTATTTGCATATGCAATTTGAATGAATTCTGTGGCCCAAGTCAAATTATCTATGATAAGCCATTTAAAAAACAGTGCTATACAGCTCAATTAGAGAAACAAAATTGGTATTTAAGAGAATATAAGTCCTGTGTTAAGTGTGGACTCATGTAGAGCCTGGATGGCCACCTGGTCCTTATTGGGTTTTTAAAAAGTTCCCATTATTAAAAGCTCTGTGTTCCATGACTCATCGTGGGAGAGAGAAAATAATCCAAACCAAATATGTGTGTGTGTGTGTGTGTGTGTGTGTATGCGCGTGTGTGTGTGTGTGTTGACATGCTAACTGTTCTAAATTGCTAAAATGGCTTACGACCCATGTCTGCCTTGTCAAACCCATAGTCCTGGGAGGACAATAAAACCTTCAGGTACGTTTCTTCTACTTGATTGGCCACTTAAACATTTATAGAGGTATTTCATTCAATTTTTATTTTCATTGCACGTTTTATTTTTGTATAGAAACTTCCCATGCAAGAGGGCTGATGTTATTAACAGTAGCTAAAAGATTATTAAGAAATGTATTTTCCTCATAGGACGGTCCTAGAGAAATCCTCAGGGTTAGAGGTATTTGTTTTACTGGACAAGTTGTAAAATAGTTAAATAAGGGTATTATAGATAATAATAGCATTAGGCAAAGCTAATTAAATTGACTGGATTGCCTTGGTCAAAGTTACAGATTGATAATAATCAGATAAAATCTGATAAAAAACTTAAGTTGATCCCTTATGAAATAGTCACTGGAAGGCCTATGCACCTAATAATAGAACTTCTTGTATCTTCTGCTACTAAACTCTGATATGACTAAATGCTGTAAGGGTTTTATGCCAAGTGTACTTTTACCAGGTAAAGAATGCTTTTCATGGTCCATTGACTGAGGACAATCAAGCCCTTCACAATCTAGAATGACAGAGGTTGGGTCTTCCAAGAACAACATCAGAAAGACTGCCCTTGCAACCCACTTGACAGCAAAACCTTGAGACCCTGAACTTTGGGTTCATAATATCACAACGCAGAAGAACTCCTCCAGATCCTTGGAACTGTATATCCATTGGAGATCTTAAGGGAAAACTAACCAAGGAAGTTTCTCTCCAGAAGTAAGTGGTATCCTAGGTGTGAAAAGCTTCCTCTCAAGATTATGCATCAAGACTTCTCGGTGGGCCGGGCGCGGTAGCTCACGCCTATGATCCTAGCACTCTAGGAGGCCAAGGCAGGAGGATTGCTTGAGCTCAGGAGTTTAAGACCAGCCTCAGCAAGAATGAGACCCCCTCTCTACTAAAAATCGAAAAAAATTAGCCAGGTGTGGTGGTGCAGGCCTGTAGTCTCAGCTATTTGGGAAGCCAAGGCAGGAAGATTGCTTGAGCCCAGGAGTTTGAGGTTACTGTGAGCTAGGCTGATGCCACAGCACTCTAGCCTGAGCAACAGAGCAAGACTCTGTCACACACACACACACACACACACACACACACACAAAAGCTTCTCTATGATTATGAGACTTTTATCTCTGTTTTTTCATTGCTTTTCTTCTATGAACGATAGAACTGAAAAGGAGATCTCTTGTATGCGCTCATGGGGTATACTATAATTGTGGAGGATTTTACAGCCAATCTTATACATAGACAAACTTATGCCTAGATAGATGAAAAATGAAGGGCCAATATGGGTAAAAAATTGTTGATGGAACTTTTGCTTCTTCATACTCAGTCAGAAAGTTAACATTGGTCCACTCCTGTTAACTCACATCATAGAATAAAGAGAACATGGCCACAAGGCCTTCATTCTTCTGGATGGACATCATTTGCTGGGTCTCTGTTTCTATGGTTTGGAGTAACTGAGGCAATGATTTAAAATGTATCCCTCATAATAGTCTCTATAGCAGATTCTACTGCAAAGCCTATGGTTACACAAAAGATTTTCAATTTTCTTGCTAAAGTTATGCTAGATAATAGAATTGCTTGAGATTACTTACTGGATAAACAGAGAAGTACCTGTGCAGTTTCTGACATTTATTGTTGCACATGGAGACATGCATTGGATATATAGATTCATTTATAGGGGATTAATGAACAGGTTGCTTGGTTGAAATGAGTAGACTCCTTATATATTTGATTTTAGTTGGTTTGGCTCATGGGGACCATGGATAAGGAGCATACTCCAAATACTTGGTATTATCCTCCTATAGTCATAATAGTAGACTCTCTGGTATACTATATTCTCTAAAAATTTTAAATGTTTGCATGCAGCTATCAGTAAAATGTCAAATGGTATCTCTTCAACTGGAATGACAAAAACTCAGAAAAATGTGTGACCATGAGGACACTGTAACCATGAGTGACTTGCTGAGACCAGAAATTCAAAATGATGATAACTTGTACTGAACCCCTAAATTTCAGTCACACTCTCACCTAAGTAAGAACCTGACCCAAAGGGGAGAACCTTTAAACAAAATTATGGGAGGCCATTGTTTTGGATTGAGCTTGTACACTAAGCCCCAGCAGACCAGACCAAACCAAAATGGAGTTGCTCGTACTAAATGCAACATAATCAATCTGAAATCTAAGGAAACAGATAAATTTTAAATATAAGGAAACACATAAATTTTAAAACAGATCAGGTTTTGTTTTTCTCCTGAAAACAAGAGATTCCAACATAATACTCTCCTATACTCTAATCCTTAGTAGCAAAAAAACAGAAAAAAAAAAATAACCTGAAGTCTTTGTTACCACCTCAGAAAACTCACTGTTCCGCTATTTCCCAGTGAGATTTGAGGTACATTTACAATACTGACAGTGTGACATCTGTGCCTGAAGTTTTGGTCAATCTCTCGAAATTGGGAGGTTGACCAAAAGAGGACAATTGTTAAATTTAGCCTAATGTTGCCTCCTTACATATTTTAAGTTGAGCCTAAATGTTTCTCTCTACTTAGTGAACTGTAACCTAACTGGATGTGTAAACAAGCTGTAACCTACTCTTGTGCCAATCACCAAGTTTTGGAAAAGCAAATTAAATGCTGAGCTGTAACAAATCCAGCTGTTTCTGTACCTCACTTCCATTTCCTGTGGATCACTTTCCTTTTCCTGTCTATAAATTTTCTTCCATCACGTTGCAGCTCTGGAGTCTATCTGAACCTATTCTTGTTCGGAGTCTACCTGATTCATGAGTAGTTCTTTGCTCAATTAAACTCTGTTACATTCAATCTATCTAAGTTTTTTCTTTCTTTTTTCTTTTAACAGAATCAAAGGACATAATGAGTAGACTAAAAAGACAAAGTATGGAATGGAGGAAAATATTTGGAAATTATATATCTGATAATAACTTACCATCCAGAATATATAAAGAACTCCTACAACACAACAATAAAAAAAAAACCTGATTAAAATACGGCAAACAATTTGAATAGCTATTTCTCCAAAGAAGATAAACAAATAGCCAACAAGCACATGGAAGGATGCTCAACATTGCTAATTTTTTTTTTTTTGAGACAAAGTCTCAATCTGTTGCCCAGACTAGAGTGCAGTGGCATCAACTTAGCTCACAGCAACCTCAAACTCCTGGGCTCAAGTGATCCTCCCGCCTCAGCCTCCCGAGTAGCTAGGACTACAGGCCTGTACCACCACACCCAGCTAATTTTTTCTATTTTTAGTTGTCCAGCTAATTTTTTTATATTTTTAGTAGAGATGACGTCTCGGTCTCGCTGAGGCTGGTCTCGAACTCCTGAGCTCACGCAATCCTCCTGCCTCAGCCTCCCAGAATGCTAGGATTATAGGCATGAGCCACCATGCCCAGTCAACATTACTAATTATTAGGAAAATTCAGATTAAAACCACAATTAGATATTTCCTCACAGTAATTAGGATGACTACCATCCAAAAAAAAAGCAGAAAATAATAAATATTGGTGAGGATATGAAGATGATATGAAGATATTAGAATGCTTTTGCACTGTCACTGGGAATGCAAAAAGGTTCAGCCTCTAGGGAAAAATTTGGTGGTTCCTCAAAAAATTAAAAATATAATTACCATATGTACAGAAATTCTATTTCTGTGTATATAACCAAAATAATTGAAAGCAGAATCTTGATGAGATATTTGTGTGCTCATGTTCATAACAGTTCACTCACAATATCACTCACAACCTAAGTGTCCATCTGATGAGCAGATGAAAAAAATGTGGTATTACATACAGTGAAATATCATTCAACCTTCAAAGAAAGGAAATTATGACACATAATACAGCATGGATGAACCTTAGGGCATAAAGCTAAGTGAGACAAATCAGCCACAAAAAGACAATTACAGTGAGATTCCCCTTTTAAAAAGTACCTAGGGTAGTCGATTCATAGAGTCATTAAGTAAAATGGTAGTTGCAAGGGGCAGAGAAGAAAATGGGGAGGTGTTTAATAGATACAGAGTTTAAGTTTTGCAAGATGAAAGAGTTTGGGAAATTGGTTGCACAACAGTGTGAATGTATTTAATCCTACTGAACTTTACACTTAAAAATGGGTAAGATGGTAAATTTAATGTTGCATGTATTTTACCACAGGTAATTTTAGAAACAAATAAAATATTGGAAAGACAATAGTGCTACCATATGTGTGTGTGTGTGTGAGAGAGAGAGAGAGAGAGAGAATGTGTGTGTGTGTGTGTGTGTGTGTGTGTTTGTGTAGTATACAGTTTATATAAAAAGCAACTAAGAGTCCAGGTTCAGTTCAACTTGGTAGAATAAGCTGGCAGATAAAAAAAATATATAAATTATTCAGATTCTTGCTACAGATAAGGAATATGAGAAACTCAAAAGATGTTGGAAACAGGCCAGAAATAATGGGGATGGCACCTCGAGCTTGGTTCTTAACTTCACTGTGGTATTAGGTGGTCACAAAGCAGCTTCTGGAGAGATTGTCTCGATATCTTCAATTAACAACCAAATGTGAACACCATGTTTACCAATTTTGTATGTGTATCACCTGGAAAACTATAACTGAAATGTAAACACATTGGAGACAGAGTTTTGTGTTTTGTTTTTGTTTTTGTTTTTTTTTGACCTTTCAATTCTATATCCCAAAAGCCTAGAATATTTCTTCTGACTTCAATGGTGAAAATACATAGATGTTGAATTAATACATAGATAAAATAATAGGAATAAAGAAAAACTTTCCTTTCACCCTCTGATGGTTCACTTAAAAATCACCTGACAAAAGGCAGAATAATAGGAGAAAAGGCATATAAAATTTTATTTTAATGTGCATAGCATTAAATCACAGGAGAATGATTACCCAATAACTCAGTGAGATACAAAGGCTTATATACCCTTTTTCATAGAGGAGGGGAGAAGAGGAATGCAGACAATTACTTTTGAGGGCACTAAGTCATCAGGAACCTTGAATGGACCTAGAAGCCAGGAAGCATACATTGGGAAATGGTGAGGGGCAGAGCTGCACAGGACAAACGTTGTATTATTATACAGATAAAGTCTCCCAGGTAATCTCCTAGGGATATCCTCAAATGAATAGATGAAAAATTTTTCTGGCTTAGTGAGGACTCCCAGCCTGTTCTTTTCTCTGGTAAACTTTCCTGGTTATTTGATGAGATACCTAAGAAGGGGGTTTAAGACAACTGTATTACTTTTGGATATAAATTTTCTTGGTCACATAAGGAAATTCCAGAGATAGTCCTTTATTACACTTGGACAAGACAAAGTTAGAGGGACCTGAATTCTGAGGCAGCCTCTAAGGCTTCACGGCATGTCAAAGTGTCAAACACTGGGGTATCATTTTCTGAGTTTCAACAAAATACATTGATTTGTGTATAAAGGAAGTAAATTGCAGCTAAGATAGAAAATCCATCCTTATTAACTCAATTTTCAACTTTATCTGGATCGCCATATGTACAGTGTAAAAATATGTCATTTGTATTCAAAGCATCAAATAAAATTTGGTTTCAGTTCTTTAAAATTTTGAAGTAACATACATAGATATACTGTTTTTTCTTCTTATATGTGAATATGTTAATTTAGGCTCTAAAAAAATAGCATAGCTAGCTCTAGAAATGTACATTGTCATATTTTACCCAAACTTTTAATCATGTGAATAAAAATTTAAATTTACCTCATTTTCATATGGAAGCAAAATGGAGCTTATTATTTCAGATGTTTTACTTACTTACAAGTTGACTATTTACCATCTTACTATTGGTTCTGGCCTTCCTGTGGTAGTATGGTCCTCCACTTGACCCTGTCCCCATAGGAGAAGCATTCTGGTGTGTTGAGAAATTCTAAAAATTCAAGTCACTCCCCATCAGAGTTGTTTATTCTTTGTTTCTTCCTCACAAATTTGTGTGATCCTTATAATAAATATGTACATTTTCCACTTTATTTAGTAATCTCTGGCTCATTTTAAAGGAAGACTATTAAATGGGAGCAGAACCACTGAGCAAGACATATAACTAAAAGTATGTATATGATATTGGGGAAGAAAGAAGCAGGGCCTAAGCTCAGTGTATTCTACAATTCCAGAGGAAATGTATATAAGTACAAACTGAGGGGTCAGGGAGTCAGTTTTAGTAGTTTCTTCCTTTTTGATGTTGACTGGTACTCTATTGAATGAATATACCACTATTTGCTTATCATTTTTATGAATATGAAATGTCATCAATATGGATTGCTTGACAGATATTTGGGTTGTTTCCAGGTTTAGGCTGTTATAATATGATTACTACAAGTATATAGCTTCATTTTTCTCATTTCTCTTGGGAAATATCTTAGAGCTGGTTCACTGGATCATATAAAAAATTTATAATTCAATTTACAAGAAACTGCCAAAATGGTGGCTAACACATTTAATCCCAGCACATTGGGAGGTTGAGGTGGGAGGACTGCTTGAGACCAGAAGTTTGAGACCAGACTGGGCAGCATAGCAAGACCTATTCTCTACAAAAAGTTTTTAAGAAATTAGCCCAGCAGAGTGGTGCACACATGTAGCCCCAGCTACTCGGGAAGCTGAGGTGGGAAAAATCACTTGAGCCCGGGACTTCCAGGTTACAGTGAGTTATGATCATGCCAATGCACTCCAGCCTGGGCATTGTAACAAGACCCTATCTCTGAAGAGAAAAGAAAAGAGGAGAAGAGAGGAGAGGAGAGGGGAGGGGAGGGGAGGAAACGGGCACTGTTAGCATTATTAGTTCATATCCTTTTTTTCCAATCATATTTCTACACATCTGTCCATACTTTGTTAAACCTAAGCATTAAAATGGACAATTTCCCCAGTACCTTAGGGTCTTCTCTCTGAAGGGTCCTATATATAAATGTTAAATAAATTTTTATGCCTTTTCTCCTATTAATCTACCTTTTGCCAGTGATTTTTCAGGGAACCTTTAGATGTATAGTAGCATCTTGTTATGATTTCAATTCACATCTTTCTAATGACAATAGTATAAAGCATATTTTCATGGACTTGTTTGCCATTCATATCTATTTTAGATTGTTTCAATCTTCTCACTTTAAAAATTATTATTTTATTATTAAATCTAATTATATATATATGTATACTTCTTTATACAATATCTATATCAGTTATGTATTGAAAATATTTTCTGTGAGCCTGTGGCATCTCTTGTTATTCTCTTAGCAATGTCTTTCAAACAGTAGCATTTATTTTTAAATTTGATTATGTATAATATATTCATTTTTTCTTTTGTGCTTTATAATATTTACTTCAAATCCATGAAATGTTGCTTAATCCAAATCAACAAAGATTACCTGCCATATTTCCTATAGAAATTTTATATGTTAAAGTTTTACATTTATATCTATAATAAATTTTGAATTAATTTTTATATTAACATACAGTACAAAATGGACAGGTGAACAGTTTTGTTTTGTGTCATATGGATTCTCAATTGTTCTAGAATCCTTTGTTGCAAATACTGTTCTTTCTCCATTGAATTTCTTTGGCATATTAGTCAAAAATCTACCAACTATATGCATAGCTCTATTTCTGCCTCTGATGTTGTTTCATTTATCTAAATGTGTAACTTCACACAAATACCACAGTATCTTGATTAATGTTGCTTTAAATTAAGCCTTGAGATAGGTAGTGTGAATCTTCCAACATTGTTCCTCTTCTTCTAAATTGGATGTTTATTTGGTATTGTGGTCCATATATTAATAAATTTTTAAGAATTGGCCTCTTCATATTGAGGCTTCCAATACATAAAATTAGCGTATCTTTACATTTATTTAGATCTTGTTTAATTAATGTCAAGTGTTCTCTTATTTTCAGGGTACAAACTTTGCACATATTTTGTCAGATTTATCCCTAAGTATATCATGTTATTTGATGTTATTATAAAATATATTTTTAACTGTGATGCCTAATTTTTTTTATTATTGGTATTTGGGAAGACAATCAATTTTGACCCATTTATTTTTGCAAACTAAGAAAACTGAGTGGTATATATATATATATACATATGAGTGATGGACAAATGAATGACAAAGATAAATTTCTACTTTATTTGGCACATCACTCAAGCTGAGATTCAAACAAATAAGCAATAAAAATAAGAGTAGAGATGCTGTAGTAGGGAACGTACAATACTCTGTGGAAATCTACAAGATGCATGAACATACAACCGGAATTTAAATGGTCATTGAACTTTCCTGGAGAAAGCAATTTAGGATTCAATACATGAAGAATAAGTACCTGAACACCACGCAAGTTAGACAGGAAAGACAAAATTATTCAGGTAGACACCAGGGCATGTATAAAAGTCAAAAAAAAAATTGAGACATCACAAATAGAGTACCAATTTTAGTACAACTCAAAGAAACTAAAAATATGTGCTTGTGTCTGCGCTAGATTTTTTTTAAAATTTTATTCCATGTTCGTGTGTTAGGATTTTATAGTTTTCTGAGGTTCTATTCATCAGCTACTATGGGCTGTGCTTACTTAAAAAAAAATGTATAATAAGAATATGAGAGTCTTGTAAATCTGAACAAAAAAAAGATACAGGGTTTAGGCTCAGATCCTGTACGAACAAAAAAGTATGAGTGGTGAAAATGAGACACAGCTTAAGGACCAGGAAAAACGGCCACCAAAAAAATATTTAGTATTTTCACGATAGAACCTTCTCTTGATCGAGTTAGACCTCCCTGTGAAACCCGCTGAGTCAGACAATGAACTCTCCACTTGGAAAAAGACAATTCAGTTCCAAGCATACTTTTCTTTCATTCCTTAAACTCACTTCACTCTTACTGCAGAAATACCTGCTACACTGATTTTGGGAATGAGGGACCCCCCCTGTTCCCACAGCGCCATCTAGCAGCAACAAAAACGGAGGGGCAATGGCAACCTTAATAACAAGTTCAGAAAAAAGGCCGGAATCCCGGAAGCACGAGTTATTGTTCATTTGAACATCATTTTCTAAAAAATAGTTATTTAATAAAAATGGAAACACATTGCATAATTGCTGCGGGTAAAAAAATACAAGGTTTAATCATTCCCAGTAAAGATACAGGGAAGTCTGGCACATGCCTACTTTTCCTGTCACTTCCTACATATAACGCAGGGGTTAAAGGTCGCTGTGAGTACTATTAGGGTGATGACTTCATTGACAAACATGAATGTACAGCAGTGTGGTACCATGGACATATACATAGCCCAGATTTGATTGTAAAACTATTCAGTAGACTTTGCATTATGTCACATTAAATCCTTGAGTAACTGTATGTGTGTTTGCAGATACGTCATTTTACTCTTCACCAGCAATGTAGTTCACGAGATAAATAGAATTTTTTAGGTTAAAGTCTTGATAGTTTATTATTCTTTAAAACCTTTTCCAGTCTGATACAGTTGTTGGGGGCTCAAGTCTCCACGGAGTGGCTGGGGCCCCAGATCTCCCGCAGGTCCCACCTGTGCCGCGCAGCCATCAGCCTGTCCAGCCTAGCACCGCAGCACGCATGGAATGCGCCATTGTCTCCCCCCTACATCCACAACCGCTGACTGGCCTTCAATGAGCTGTGGGAAGGTCACATGGCCGGTAGGGAGGATGGCGGCCCACAGGGACCCATACAGTCTGCAGCGTAGCCTCAGCACGGGCGAAGCGGGAGGGCGGAGAGTAGCGCCCCTCCCTCTCCTGGTTTCCAGTTCCGGGCTCTCCGTCGGTCTGTTCCGTTTAGGGCGTCCACTGGCGTCTCCCGTTTGTCTTTTGTGCTGCAAAGGCTTTAGCATGTAACCTCCACTTAAAAAATTTTTCTCTCTGATGGTTAGAGACGTTGAACATTTTTTCATGTGTTTGTCTTTAGGCTATCTTCCTTTGAAAAGTTTCTGTTCAGGTCTTTTGTCCATTTTTAATGGGGTTGTTTGATTTTGTTTTGTTTTGTTTTTCGCTGATTTGCTTGAGTACTTTGTAGATTCTGTTATCAACCCGTAATCGGATGTAAAGCATACGGATATTTTCTTCCATTCTGTAGGGTGTCTGTTTGCCCTATTGATTGTGCTCTTGGCTGTGGCTGTGCAGAAGCTTTTTAATTTGTTCCACGCACTACTTGGGCGAAGAGCACACCTATAACTCTGAGTCAAACTGTACAAAAGCAAATTATGTAACCAAAACGTGTACTGTGCAATATTCTGTAATAAATAATAATAATAATAATAATAAATTCTCTCTAGGCTCCATTGCATTGTTTTGGTTTTGCTCCTTAACTTTGTATTAACCTCGAGTTTCTTTGTTTTTCCCGGATAAATGCGTACTGTGATGTTTCTGCAACACCCTCTGTTATTTTTATAGTTAGATAAATATTTCCTGAATGATAATTTTATACCTTTTAAAATAATTTTCTTGCTTTTTCATTCATCTGAAAAATGGAAATATTTTTCAATAATATTGAATTTATATGTCATTTTCTTTAAATGAGACACTCTTTTCTAACTCTAGTTTCTCTTTTTTTCTTACACAGGATCTTGCTTTTACAACTTCCTTTTTTTACTTACCAATATGCTTTTTACATTTATGAAGTGTATCTCATGGTTGGTTACATTTGAGCTTCCCTAATGACAAAAGGCATTGAACATGTTTTTATGTGTTTATTGGAAATTTGTATAACTTCATTGGACATGTCTATTCAAATAATTTGCCCATTTTTATTTGGGATATTTCTATTTCTTTTCTTTTCTTTTCTTTTTTTGTTTCAGCATATTACGGGGCTACAAATGTTTAGGTTACGTATATTGCCCTTGTCCCACCGGAATCAGAGCTTCAAGCGTATCCATCCCCCAGATGGTGCACACCACACCCATTGTGTATGATTACATACTCATCCCCTCCTCCCCCTCGCATCTTCCCAACACCTGTTGAATGTTATTACTATATATGTGCTTAAGTGCTGCTCAGTTAATACCAATTCAGTCTTGAGTACATGTGGTGCTTGTTTTCCCGTTCTTGTGATACTTCACTTAGTAGAATGGGTTCCAACTCTATCCAGGATAAGATAAGAGGTGCTATATCACCATTGTTTTTGGGGGATGAGTAGAATTTTCTTTAATTATTTTTTTTAAATATGCTGGGTAATAAATTATTATCAGCAATATGACTTGCGACGATTTTCACCCATTCATTGAGTGGTCTTTTTACTTTTGATGATGTACATTGAATCACAACAGTCTTAATTCTGATAAAGTTTAATATATGTATTTTTGTCATTTGTACTTTTGGTGCCATATATTAGAAATCATTAACTTAAGAACACAAAGATTTATTTCTATATTCTCTTCTATGGGTTTGGCAAATTTAACATTTACATTTAGGTGTATGATCCATTTTGAGACAATAATGTATGTAGTGTGAGGGATGATTCCAATGTGCATGTGAATATCCATTTTTCCCTGCAACATTTGATGAGAAAATATTTTTCCTATTGTATTGTTTTGGCAACTTTGCAAAATCAACTGACCATAAATGGAAGCATTAATTTTTGAACAGTTAATTCTATTTCTTTGACCTATATGTTTATTCTATACCAGTACCACAATCTTGGTTACTATTGCTTTATAGCCAGTTTTAAAATCAGTATGAGTGTAATGATAAAACTTTGTTCTTCTTTTTCAATATTGTTCTTGCTACCCCAGATCTCTTGCATTTCAAACATGAATTATGATCAGTTTGCCAATTACTAAAAAAAGAAGGTTCTTAGAATTTTGAGAGGGAGTACATTGACAGTAAAGATCCATTTGGAAAGTATTATCATCTTAATAATATTAAGCCTTCTAATCAATGAAGACGAAATTTTTTCCATTAATTTGTGACTTATCTAATTTATTTCAATATGCTTTATAGTTTTCTGTGTATATATCTTACACTTGTTAAATTATTACTAAGTATTTTTCGTATTTGATACCATTTTAAATGGAATTCATTTTTGAATTTCATTTTTAGATTGTTAATTTCTAGCATATGGAAATACGATTGATTTTTTTTATATTGACCCTGTATACTGCAACTTTCCTAAACTCATTTTGTAGTTCTGAGTGTATTATTTTGATTGCTTAGTATTTTCTATACGTAAGATCATGTTATTTGCAAAGAGGGAGAGTGTTACTTAATTCTTTCAAGCTGGATGTCCTATATTTATTTTTCTGGCCTAATTGTCCTGACTCCTACCTTCAGTACAATATTGAGTAAATATGGCAAGAATGGATATCCTTGTCTTATTTCTAATCTTGGGGAAGTTACTGAGTCTTTCAAAATGATGTATGATTTTATATGTGTTGTTTGTGGATGCTCATCTTAGTTGAAAAAAGCTCCCTTCTATGCTTAATTTATTGAGTTCTTTTATCATGAATAACTTTTGGACTTTTCAAATGCTTGTTGATTATGCATCTTTTGAAATAACCATGTGGTTTTTACCCTTTATTCTAGTGATACAGTATATTGCAAGAATTGTTTTTGTATGTGAACCAAACCTGCATTCCTGGGATAAATATGCTTGGTTTTGGTGTATAGACCTCTTTATGTATTGTTCATTTCTTTTTTGTAGAAATTCTCTGAGGATTTTTCCATCAATATCCATGAGGCATATTTATCTGGTTTTTTTTTTCTATTAATGTCTTTGTCTAGCTGTCATATCCAAGTAAATTGGCCACATAGAATGCATTTGGCAGTGCTCTCTTCTATTCTGTTTGGGTTTTTGTCTGCTTTTTGGAAAAAGAGTATGAGAAGGATTGGTATTACTTATTTGAAGATTTGTAATAATTTACCAGTAAAGTCATTCCATGCTGGATAACAATTGACTCCAAACAAAAATTACAAGAGCTTGGATAGGGATCCTTCCCCAGCTGAGTGTTCAGTTGAGAACTAAGCTGCTGCCATTATCTATATCTGCACTCCTGTAAGAAACTGTGATAACTGTGTTTGTGGTTTTGAGCCACTAATGTATATGGTAATTTGTTATGCAGCAATAAATAATATACTAGATATTATATATTAATATAATGGGATACCCTGAATTAGACCCTGGAATAGAAAAGTCAGATTATTGAGACTCCTAGTAAAATATGAAGAAAGTCTATACTACATAGGTAAATAGTACATATAGGTATAAATAATATTTATAGGTATATAATGTATAGTCTAAAGTATATAGGTAATAGTTTTGTACCATGGTCAATTTATCAGTATTCATAAAAATATACTTTGGTTATGCAAAGTATATTTGGGAGCTGAAGAGTACATAAAACTCTTTAAAATCTATACAAACTTATGTAAATCTAAAATTATTTCAAAACAAAATTTTGTTTTTAATAAGTGTTATAATGGTTTTAAAAAAAAACATAAACCGAAAGCTTTGGGCTCAGGAAATAAATGGACATGTAGGGAGAGAATAGCAAAACAGCTTCCCTTATTAACACCATTTCAAACTAAGGTATACCTGCTTTAGGAAGACACCATCCAACTCCAGGGATTCTAATCCTCTTGCCCCTTCCCCGTCACACTCCCCATTATTGAGTCACTAATTTCAGTGTCAGTAATTCTTTCTTCAAATATAGGCAGTTGTGCCTCACAAATGGGTCTCAAAAGACCCATTTTCATACTTTGACAGTGTATCCACAGGATCCCACTAAAGCCTTTTTAAAATACATGAATTCTGGACATTAGAAGTCAAGCTTGGGGAATATCAGTGGCAGGGAATACAGATCATATTTCTGCATTCAGGAAGTGTATATGTACAGATTTTTTAGTACAGGGTTTCTTTTTTAATATTTTCAAGAAAAAATCAAACAACCCCATCAACAAATGGGCAAGTGAAATGAACAGAAACTTTTCAAAAGAAGACAGAATAATGGCCCGCAAACATATAAAAAAATGCTCAACATCTCTAATCATTAGAGAAATGCAAATCAAAACCACAATGAGATATCACCTAACCCCAGTGAGATTGGCCTCTATCAAAAAATCCCAAAACAACAAGTGCTGGCGAGGATGTGGAGAGAGAGGAACACTCTTACACTGCTGGTGGGACTGCAAATTAGTGCAACCTCTGTGGAAAAGAATTTGGAGATACCTCAAAGAGCTAAAAATAGAAATACCATTCGATCCAGCAATAGCACTATCAGACATCTACCCAAAAGAGCAAAAGACATGCTATGATAAAGACATCTGCACCCGAATGTTTATGGCCACACAATTCACTATTGCAAGGATGTGGAAACAACCCAAGTGCCCATCAATTCATGAGTGGATTATTAAAATTTGGTATATGTATACAATGGAATATTACT
>CAUYRB010071735.1:0-26752 GCA_963574695.1 Propithecus perrieri | reverse complement strand
TCATTTAGTTCTGCTCTCATCTTTGTTATTTCTTTTCTTCTGCTGCGTTTGGGTTTGGTTTGCTCATCCTTTTTCAGTTCTGTGAGATGATTCATTAGATTGTTGATTTGTGATCTTTCTGTCTTTTGGATGTAGGCATTTATGGATATAAATTTTCCTCTTAGGACTGCTTTAGCTGTGTCCCACAGATTTTGAAAACTTGTGTCTTCTTTATCATTTAGTTCAAAAAATCTTTTGATTTCCATCTTAATTTCCTCCTTAACCCAATAATCGTTCGGCAGAAGGTTGTTTAGTTTCCGTGTCATTGTGTAGAGATGAGAGTTTCTGTTGGAGTTGATTTCTAATTTTATTACCTTTTTGTCTAAGATGCATGGTATAATTTCTATTTTTTAAAATTTTTTGAGAGATGTTTTGTGGCCTAGGATATGGTCAATCTTACAGAATGTCCCATGAGCTGATGAGATAAATATATATTCAGTGGTTTTTGGGTAGAATGTTTTGTAAATATCAGTCAGGCCCATGGGTTCTAGAGTTCTGTTTAAATCCATTGTTTCTTTATTTATTTTCTGTTTGGAGGATCTGTCCTATTCTGTCAGAGGGGTGTTGAAGTCCCCGGCTATTACGTTGCTGCTGTTTATCATTTTGTTTAGATCAAGTAGGATTTGCCTTAGGGATCTGGGTGCACCTGAGTTAGGTGCATAAATATTTGTAATTGTCATGTCTTCTTGTTTAATTGTACCCTTCACCATTATATAGGGACCATCTTTGTCTTTCATTACTTTTTTTGATTTAAAGACTAAGTTATGTGAAATCAGAATTGCTACGCCAGCTTTCTTTTGGTTTCCATTTGCATGGAATATTGTTTTCCATCCCTTCACCTTGAGTCTGCATGCATCCTTGTGGGTTAGATGTGTTTCCTGAAGACAGCAGATACTTGGCTTGTAAATGTTTATCCATTCAGCCAGCCTATATCCCTTTAGTGGGCAGTTCAAGCCATTCACATTTATTGAATGAATTGATAAGTGGGACAGATTTCTGTTCATCCTGTTGAGTTGACCTTTGTTGCTTTGTTTTCTCTCTTGAGCCATTGTGGTATCTGGCCTTTGACCTTAAGCTTTTGGATAATTTTACACTGGTGAGTGTCTACTGTGCTGCTCCGTGTGTAATGCTGTTCTGAGTACTTCCTGGAGGGTAGGTCTTGTCTTGATGAATTCCCTCAGTCTTTGCTTATCTGAGAAGTTCTTTATTTCTGCTTCATACAAGAAACTTAGTTTTGCAGGATACAAAATTCTAGGCTGGGCATTATTCTGTTTGAGAAGACTGACAATGGGATCCCATTCTCTTCTGGCTTGGAAGGTCTCAGTTGAGTAGTCTTCAGTTAGTCTGATGAGTTTTCCTTTGTAGGTCACCTGCTGCTTTCACCTTACAGCTCATAGGAGGGCCTCTTTTGTGTTTGTTTTGGTCAGTCTGATGACCATGTGTCATGGTGTCTTCCTGTTTTTCAGTGAATCTCCCAGGAGTCCTTTAAGCTTTTTGTACTTGGATATCTAGATTTCTAGCAAGGCCAGGGAAATTTTCCTCCATTATATCCTCAAATAGTTTATCCAACCCTTGTGTATTTTCTTCTTCATCCTCAGGGATGTCTATGATTCTCATGTTAGGCCTCTTCACATAATCCCACATTTCTTGTAGGCTTTGTTCTTTTCTCTTATTTCTCTGCTCTATCTCTGTGACTGACTTGTTTAATTGAAAGGTGTTATCTTCAATCCCTGAGATTCTTTCTTCTGTTTGATCCACTTGTTCTTGAGGCTTTCCACTGTGTTTTGTAATTCCTTGAATAAATTCTTCATTTCCAGAAGTTCTGTTTGATTTTTCTTTAATATTTCAATTTCTTTAGTGAATTTTTCTTCCAAGTCTTGGATTTTTTTTTTGTGGTTTCTTTGTATTGGGTATACAAACTTGTATATCATTGAGTTTTCTTACAATCCGTGTTCAAAATTCTTCTTCTGTCATTTCAGTGTTCTGGATTTGGTTAGTATCCATTGCTAGAGAGCTGGTGTGCCCCCTTTGCTAATTTCTAAGTGGGAGTTTTAAAAAATTTTTAGTTGTTTGAGTTCCTTGTATATTCTGAATACTAGTCCCTTGTTGCATCAATAGTGGGTAAACATTTTCTCCCACTAAACAAGTTGTCTCTTCACTCTATTGATTGTTTCCTTTGCTGTGCAAAAGTTTTAGTTTAATATAGGCCCCATTTTCTATTTTTGTTTTTGTTGCCTGTGCTTTTGAGTTCTTAGCTATGAACTCATTGTCTAGACCAATGTCCTGAAGTGTTTTTCCTATGTTTTCTTCTAGTAGTATTATAGTTTTGGGTCTTATGTTTAATTTTTTAATCCATCTTGAGTTGATTTTTGTATATGGTGAGAGATAGGGGTCCAGTTTCATTTTTCTGTGTACGGCAACCCAATTTTTCCGAGCACCATTTATTGAAGAGGGTGCCATTTTCCCAATGTACGTTTTTGGTGCCTTTGTTGAAAATCAGTTGGCTGTAAATACTTGGATCTATTTCTGAGTTCTCTATTCTGTAATATTGATTATTTTTAACCAGTAACAAAGCATATCTCTAGGTTTAAGTTTTTTCTGTTTATTACTTTAAATGTGGTGCTCCATTGTTTGTCTTCTTGTTGGCATTATTTCTAATGAGAAATCTGTGTTATCCTTATCTTTGTTCCACTATATGTGACATGCTTTTTTCCTCTGTTTTAAGATTTTCTTCTTCTTATTGGTTTTGAACAGTTTTATTATGATGTATCTTGGTGTAGTTTTCTTGATATTTCTTATTCTTGGAGTTCGTTGAGCTTGTTAGATCTGTGGGTTTATAGTTTACATAAATCTAGAAAATTTTTGATGTTATTTCTTCAAATATTTTTCTATTCATCCTCTTCTTCAGGAACTCCAATTGCATTGTATATTGCATGTATGTTAGTTCTATGGGTTACTGGCACTCTTTCTATTTTTTAAAAGTATTTTTCCTCTGTGTATTTTATTTTGGACAGTTTCTATTTCTATGTCTTTAAGTTCACTAATATTTTCTCCTGCAATGACTAATCTGCTGTTAATCCCATCTGGTGTATTTTTCATCTCAGATATTGCAGTTTTTATCTCTAAAAATTCAGTTTGGGTCTTTAAAAATATATCTTCCATGTGTCAACTTTTAAAAAAATATGGAATATTTTCAAAATATATTAAAATATAATAACTTTTAATGTCATTTTTGCTCATTCTAATATCCATGTTAGTTCTAGAGTGGCCATTTTTCTCCTCATTATGGGTTACATTTTCCTGCTTCTTTTCATGCCTCCTAGTCTCTTATTGGATACCAAACATTGTGAATTTTACCTTGTTGGTTGCTGGCTATTTTAGTATTTCTAAAAATGTTCTTGAGCTTGTTTTGAAAAGCAGTTAAATTACTTGAAAACAGTTTATATTTTGTGTCTTTCTTTGAATTTTAGCTGTATAGGACCAGAGAAATGTATAGTGAAGGGCTAATTATTCCTCACTATGAAAGCAAGCCTCTGAGAATTCTACTGAATACCCTATGGAGCTTGAGCCTTTCCCGTCTGGTTGGTGGGAACAGGCACTATTCCTGGCCCCCAGTACCAGGAGCTAATCATCTTGAATGATTCTTCCAGGGCCTTGGATAATGCATGCAGGTACTGCTCAGTGCTCTGCTAAATACTCCAGGGGGCACTTGCCAGGTATCTTCAGAGTTCTCTTTCTGTACCGCTCTCTACTCTCTGGTATTCTGCTCTACACACTGCAGGCACCTTAGTGTCTATGAAGTTCTGTCTCCTCAACTCAAGTTATTCACCAACCTCTGCCTTGCTTCCTGCTCCCTGCCCACAGCCTGGATTCTCTCTCCAGGAAGCTAAGTAGGGCAGCAGTGGCACTCGCTCAGTTTGTTTTCTGTCTCACAGGGATCATTATCTTTTGACACCTGACATCCACTAGCTGGAAAATCGCTATTTTATTTTTTCTGTTGGTTTGGTTGTGTCAGGTGGGAGAGAAAATCCATTCCCTGTTACTCTATCTTGCTAGAAACAGAAGCATCTCTTACGTTTTTAATACATTATTTTTCTTTCGAAACCTACATTAGAAGGAATCTTCTGTAACAACAACCAGCAGTTTGACAAAGCGTGTTTCCATTGTCCTGTGATTGCTTTGCTTCTCAAAACAAGTCTGCCAGGTGGGTGTTGTATCCCCATTTTATAGATAAGAGAACAGAGCCTCAGAGAGGTGAAGGGACTTATCCAAGGTCACCCAGTCTTAAAAGTCAGAGCCAGGATTGAATGTATGTCCCCATGACACTTGTAGTGCCCGGAGAGGAAATAGCCACATGAAAGGTTGGCATTATTATGTTTTAAAAAATATTTTGTGGGGGCAAGAGAGGGATAAATGTGGGCTCAGAAAGTAATATTCCCAAGGTCACAGGGCTAATGAGCCTGGGAGTTTCGGGGCGGGTCAGGGGTCTCTGTGAGCAGTCTTCCTGCTGCAGTCCTCCTCTCCCCCAACCCACTTCAGAAGAGAAGGGAGTGTATCTTCTACCTAATGCATCCTGCCAGCAGGAGAATCAGATTTTTTGCCAGAGCTGCTGGACCTAGGGGTCTGGAATTTGAGCTGGCTTTATGAGCATTTGTGGAAAGTGGAGTGGGTAGTGGGGAGGAGGAGGAGGATAAAGAGTACTGGTTGCTCAGGTTGGGGAAATGCGGGAGGTGTGAGGAGGAAGAGGGACGTACCAGAAGGCCAGGGGGTGGGCTTGCAGGAGCTGTGGGGGGAAGAGTGTGGCACCAGGGGGCAGGGGCTGGGTCTAGCTGGCTCCCCATGTCTTCTGGCTTGTATGATTATCCCTGCTCCTCCTCCTTCCTCTGAGTGAGAAAGGTGGGGAATAAAATAATGAAGCCGTGAGTAGGTGAGGTGTTAGGGAGACAGCTTGCCAGGGTGGGCAGCACAGATGACTGGCGGGTGGAGAGGGAGGTGGTGGGAGGTGAATGTGCAGATCCTCAGATCTCTGAGAAATGGTGTGGAGAGGGCTCAGCCTGGGCTTGCAGAATTGCAGGTGGGGGCAGTGGTGGGTGACAGCCAAGGGACAGGTGATCCCTGGTAAGAAGGTGATGTGGTCTTTTCCTGTCTATGGAGTTCTCCAAGAACTTCGAAATGTTTATTTTTATTTTTAGTGAGATTTCCTTCTGACTGGTTTTTATAAAAATGTCGAATGGAACAGAGCATAATAGCTACCATTTATTAAGTATCTACTGTATGCTCAGAATACATTTCATATGCATCAACCCATTTCATATCATATTACCCTACAAGATAGGTACTAGCACTAATTCCATTTACAGGTGAGGAATCTGAGTCTCTGGGATATGGTGGCTTGCTCAAGCACCTTCTGCTTTTATTTTATTTTATTATTTTATTTATTTGAAGTGAGAGAGATGTTCGAGGGGAGTTAGAGCCTGTTTAGATAGAACTCACCCAATGTTTTTTTTATTCTGTTTTTTTCCCAGGGCCTGCTCTTCTGCTTGGCAAATTTGCAGCTGGAAGGCAGGGTGGTGGTGGAGACTTGGGAAAGAAAACAAAGTATTAAAGATATACTGGATGCCAAAGAGAAAAGAAACTTCATTGTACATTCTCATAATAACCTTGTTTGGCAAATACCATTGTGAGGACTCCTAATATTTTGTCTACCAGAATGCAATCCTCCATCTTCAGGGAAATAGGATCTGCATACCCAGCACCACCTCCCTGCCTGGGGGCAGGCATTGGATCCTAGGTGTGCCAATCATAGCATTCCATCTCCTTGGCTACAGTAATTGGTCCAGACATGAACAAGTGACTCAAACCAGGCCAATCAGATCCTTTCCTGAGATTTTTTTTTTTAAATTGGAACTCACAATGCTGTTTAGTCCCTTAGCAAAGGGTAACCATATGTCTTCCCAGATTATCTGACAGACTAATTCTTCATCTTATGGTGATACCAATTTGCAAGAATTAAATAGACATGCCAACAGAAGAAAAAAAATAGGAAGTTTCTCTTTCTTCCTTCCCAAAGCCCTGCTTTCTGTTTAAAGAGCTATGTAGTTCTGAAAACATTGATTCCCCTTGTCCCCACAACTGCAGAAGGGACCACTTTGCCTGGGCTAGGCCACTCAGCACATTCCATCCACCCACTATAGAAACTGCCTGGGGGGCAGTACCAAAGCTGGTCCATTCAGAGTGAATTAAAAGACTTTTACTGAATGCAGGGATGTAGTTTCTCTTTCCTATTGGGAGAGAACTAGGAAGCATGTAGCTAGCAAGTAAGCATCCACCTTGGGACCAGCAAGTCAGCCAGTCTTGAAATGGGGTCAATTCTTAGAAAGGAGAGACAAGCAGAGGTTCCAGGTCTAGCTAGTAGATCAGTTCTTCCCTGAAGCCCATCCTACCTCTAGACCTTCCAGATATGGGAGTCATCAATTGCCTCTAGAGTTTAGGGTGTAACCACAAGCTTCTCAGCTGACTAATTGATGCTATTTGAGTCCTGGTTCCCGTCAGCTCAGAAGCCAGCTCCATGGCTTTTTCCTTGGCCACCATTTTGTTATATGATTGTATACTTCTTACCTTGTTTTTTTCTTAAAAAAATATTTTAAAAAATATTAATGGAAACTTAAAAACATGTACAAAAGTAGACAGAATAGTGTCAGGCATATATTCTCAACCAGGATTAAGAGGGGATCAAAGGGGGCAAAAGTTGGCTCTTGGGGAGGGGGTGAATAAATCTTAGATATTACAATGGCATGCCATCTTCCAAAGGTTCACAGCACATAAACGGATATGCACTTTGTCCTTGGTATTGAATTTCAGGGACAGGGAAGTGATTAGGAAAAAATGCCTACAAAGGTTGTAAGGGGGATGATAATGAAAAGGTAGGTTGAGAAACACTGGTATAATGGTCCTCATGAATCTATTATTCAGCTTCGACAATTATCGACTCACAGACAATCTTGTTTATACCCCAACCTATTTCCCCTCCCATGTTATGTTGAAGCAAATCTCAGACAACATACAATTTTATCTGTAAGTGTTTCATGTGAATCTCTAAATATGACTTTTAAAAAATGTAACCAAAATATTATCACATGTAAAATGTTAAAAATACTTTCTTAGGATTGTGAAATACCCAGTCAGTGCTCCAGTTTCTAACTGGATATCTAAATCAGATTCAAATCAGGATCATTGCAGTTAGTTGCTAGATTTCTCAAGTCCATTTAACATAAGGTTCCCTGTGGTTCTCTTTATTTTTTCTTGAAATTTACTTGTGGAAGACACTGTGTTATTTGCCTGCAGAGTTTCTTACAGTCTGGACTTTGTGGACTGAATTCTAGTGCTGTCATTTAACATGTTCCTCTGTGCTCTAATTTGTTAATCAGCATCATTGAAGTATGATTGATATATAATAAACTGCATATATTTAAAGTATGCAATTTTATAACCTTTTACATATGTACACATCCATTAAATCATTACCACAATCAAGACAGCAAACACATCCACTGCCCCAGTGGTGTCTTCCTGACTGTAATCACTCCCTCAGGGATGGCACCCTCCCCCAGGAAAATACCATTCCAATTTGTATCACTATAATTCAGCTTCCATTACCTAGAGTTTTAAATAGATAGACTCATACAGTATCTACTCTTTTGTCTGGCTTCTTTCACTCAGCATTAGTTTGAGATTAATCCATCCTGTTGTTTGTGTAAATAGTTCATTCCTTTTTTTGCTAAATAATATTCTATTGAATGGTATGTCACAATTTGTTGATGGCCTCTTGATGGCCATTTGGATTGTTTTCAGTTTTGGGTTATTACAAAGCTGCTCGGAACATTTGTACAAGTCTCTATATAAATATATATTTTCTTTTCTCTTGGGAATTTTTTTAGGAGAATGGCTGGATCATGTGGTAAGTATTAACTGCACCACCATGAAAGTTCCATTTTCTCTATATCCTCACCAATACGTGTCAGTCTTTTAAATTTAAACCATTCTAATACGTGTGTAATAGTGTGTGTATATGTGAGTGTGTATATGTGGTAATTCTAGCTCCTTTGCTCAATTTTTTTTTCTTTTTACTTTTATTTTAGAGATAGGGTCTTTCTCTGTTGCCCAGGTTGGAGTGCAGTGGTGCAGTCATAGCTCACTCACTTCAAACTCCTGGGCTCAAGTGATCCTCTTGCCTTAGCCTCCTGAGTAGCTGGGACTACAGGCGCACTCCACCACACCTGGATAATTTTTAAATTTTTTGTAGAGATGGGTATCTCACTATGTTGCCCAGGCTGGTATCAAACTCCTGGGCTCAAGTGATCTTCCCACTTCGGTCTCCCAGAGTGCTAGGATTACAGGTGTGAGCCACTGCGCCTGGCCGCTCTCACAAATTTTGGTATGTTGTGTTTTCATTTTCGTTCAATTCAAAATACAAATGTGTTTTGATTTTTTCTTTGATGCATGGGTTATTTACGATTGTGATTTTTAGCTTCTCAACATTTGGGGTTTTTCTAGAGATCTTTTTGTTACTAATTTTTAATTTAATTCTATTTTTGTCAGAGAACACACTTTTTATGGCTTGAATCCTTTTGAATTTATTGAAACTTGTTTTATGGTCCTGAATGTGGTCTATTTTGGCAAATGTTCTATGTACACTTGAAAAGAATCCTGCTGTTGTTGGATGGAATGTTCTGTAAATATCAATCAGGTCAAGTTGAATGATAGTGTTGTTCAAGTCTTCCATATTCTAGTTGATTTTCTATCTAGTTCCATTAATTACTGAAGGTACTAAAATTTCTGACTATAATTATGGATTTGTTTACTTCTCCTGACAGTGCTATCAGTTTTTACTTCATGTGTTTTGAAACTCTGTTATTAGGTACATAGGTGTTTAGGATTGTTATGTCCTTTTAATTGGCCCCTTTATTATGAAACGAATTTTTTTTCTCTTGTAATATTCTTTGCTTTGAAATCTACTTTGTCTAATATTTATATAGCCTCTCCAGCTATCTTTTGACCTGTGTTAGCATGCTATATATTTTCCTATCTTTTTACTCTTAACCTATTGGTGTCTTCATATTTAAAGTGTATAAATAGCATAAAGTTTGGCCCTGCCTTTTAAAATACAATCTGATAATCCTTGTATTTTAGTTGAGAGTATTTAGATCACTTACATTTAATGTGATTATTAATATATTAATATTAACATTTGAGTCTCATCTTACTATTTGTGTTCTGTTTCCCATATGTCCTTTGTTCCCTTTTTCCTTTTTTTCTGACGTCTTTTGGATTAACTTTTTTTATGATTCCATTTTATATCATCCACTATTAGTGAATTATTAACTGTAACTTTGTTTTGTTATGTTAGTGGTTGTTTTAGGGTTTATAACATATATGTTTACCTTATTGTAATCTATCTTCAATTGCTATTATACTACTTCATGTATAGTGTAAGAAGCTTGAGATAATATACTTCCACTACATCCCTCCAGTTCTTCATACTGTTGTGTCATGTGTCCTACTTTTGCTTACATTTTAAAATCCACAATACGTTGTTAGTACTTTTGTATTAATATAAATAGTCAATTTTCTTTTAAGGAGCATCAAAAAATAAGAAAAAATGTTACATATTTACTTACACAGTTACCATTTTTGGTGTTCTCCATTCCTTTTGTAGAGCCAGATTTCTGTCTGATGTGGTTTTCCTCTGCCTGAGTGGACTCCCTTTAACATTTCTTGCAGTGCAGCTCTGCTGGTAATTAATTTCTTCAGCTTTTGTAAATATTTACTCCATCTTCATTTTTGAAAAATATTTTCACTGAGTATAGGCTTCTACATTGACGGTATTTTCTTTCAATAGTTTAATGATGTTGCTCCATTGTCTTCTTGATGATGAGTAAGAAATCTGTGCCATCCTTACTTTTATTCCTTTCTATGTGACATGCCTTTTTTCCTGTCTGTTAACAGATTTTGATAAATTTCATTATAATGTATAATTTTCTTCAGTTTTTTTTTTTTTTGATGCTTGGGTTTTTTTGAGCTTCTTGGATCTGTGCATTATAGTTTTTATCAAGTTTGGAAAACTTTTGGCCATTGTTTCTTTCAAACTTTTTTTATGTTCCCCCCCCTCCTGTTCTTTGGTGACTCAAACTATATACATAAAAGGCTGCTTGACTTTCTCCTATAACTCACTGATGCATTTTTTAAATTGATAGACCTTATTTTTTATAGCAGTTTAAGATTACAGAAAAATTGAGCAATACAAAGAGTTTCCATATGTCCTTTTTCCCCTCCTCCCTATAGTTTCCCTTATTAGTGTGGTATATTTGTTACAATTAATGAACCAATATCGGTACCTTATTATTAACTAAAGCTCATAGTTGACAGTAGGGTTCACTCTTTGTGTTGTACATTCTGTGGATTTTGACAAATGCATGGTGTCATGTATCCAGCCTTACAGTACACACAGAATAGTTTCTCTGCCTTAAATAAACCCTTCCTCTACCTATATATCCTAACTTACCCCCTCTCCCTGGCAACCACAATCTTTTTACTGTCTCCATAGTTTTTCCTTTTCCAAAGTGGCATATAGTTGGAATCATGCAGTATGTAGCCTTTTCAGACTGTCTCCGTTCACTTAGCAATACCCATTTAAGTTTCCTCCATGTCTTGTGGCTTGATAGCTCATCTGTTTTTATGGATGAATGATAAACATCCATTGTATACATGTTTGTTTTTACCTCTTATCTATTGAGGAACATCTTGGTTTCTTCCATATTTTGGCTTATGAATAAAGCTACAATAAACATTCACATGCAGGTTTTTGTATGGACGTAAGTTTTCAACTCATTTATTTAAATAATTAGGAGCATGATTACTGGATAGTATAGTAAAATTATGTTTAATTTTGTGAGAAACTGCCACACTATCTTCCAAAGTGGCTGTACCATTTTGTATTCCTACCAGCAACACATGAGAGTTTCTGTTGCTTAGCATCTTGTTAGCATTTGGTATTGTCACTTTTTAGTCACTCTAATAGATATGTAGTGGTATCTCATTGTTGGTTTGATTTGCAATTTCCTAATGACATTATGATATTGAGCATATTTTATACGCTTATTTGCAATTTGTATATCTTCTTTGATGAGATGTCTGCTGAGATATTTTGCCATTTTTAATTGGCTTGTTTCGTATTGTTGAGTATTAATAGTTCTTTATATGTTTTGCAAATACTGTCTGCCAATGTGTGGCTTGTCTTTGCATTCTCTTATCAGGATCTTTCTCAGATCAGAAGTTATTAATTTTAATGAAGTTCAATTTATTAGTTATTGCTTTCATGGATCATGGTTTTGGTGTTATATTGTAAAAGTCACTGCCAAACTCAAGGTCATTTAGATTTTTTCCTATGTCGTCTTCTAGTAGTTTTATAGTTTTGCATTTTACATTTACATTTATGATTCATTTTGGGCTAATTTTTGTGAAAGGTGTAAGGTCTGTGTCTAAATTCATTTCTTCCCGTTTTTTGCATGTGGAGGTTGCATGTCCAGTTGTTTCAGCACTGTTTGTTAAAAATACTCCCCTTGCTCCATTGAATTGCCTTTGTTCCTTTGTCAAAGATCAGCTGACTATAGTTGTGTAGGTCTATTTCTAGTCTTTCTATTCTGTTCATTTATTCATTTGTTCTTTTGCTAATACCACACAATTTTGGTTACTGTAGCTTTATAGTAAGCCTTGAAGTCAGATGTGGTTGGTCCTCCAACCTTGCTCTTCTTCTTCAGTATTATGTTGGTTATTCTGGGTCTTTTGTCTTTCTACGTACACTTTAGAACCAGTTTGTCAATATCCACAAAATAACTTGCTGGAATTTTGATTGGGATGGCATTGAATCTGTATAGATCAAGTTTGGAAGAACTGACATCTTAACAATATTGAGTCTTCCTCTCCATGAACATGAAATATCTCTCCATTTATTTAGATCCTTTTTGATATCTTTCATCAGTTTTATAGTTTTCCTCATATGTTTTATATGTATTTTATTAGATTTATATCTAAATATTTCTTTTTTGATGTAAATGTAAATGGTATTTTAAATTTCAAATTTAAATTCCAAATTGTTTCAAATTTCAATTGTTTATTTCTGATTTATAGGAAAGCAGTTAACTTATGTATTAACCTTGTATCCTGACAACCTTGCTATAATTGCTTATTATTAACAGTTCCAGTTTTCTATTGTCAGTTCTTTACGATTTTTCTGTATATATATATATATATATATAATTATGTCATCTGTGAACAAAGCTAGTTTTTTATTTCTTCCCAATCTGTATATATTTGATATCCTTTTCTTGCCTTATTGCATTAGCTAGAACTTCCAGTACAATGTTGAATAGGAGTGATGAGAGAGTACATCTTGCCTCATTCCCAGTCTTAGGGGGGAAAACAGTTTCTCATCATTAAGTACGACATTAGCTGTAGGGTTTTTTAATAATAGATGTTCTATAATAAATTGAGGAATTTCTCTTCTAGTCCTAGTTTGCTGCATTTTTATTACAAATGGATGTTGGATTTTGTCAAATGCTTTTTATGCGTCTATTCATATGCTCATATGATTTTTCTCTCATGAGGTTGCAGTAGATTTGTCAGTTGAAGCTGCAGTCATCTCATGATGTGTTCAGGGGCTGATGTCTGGAAGCCTCAGGTCCTTGCTTCATTACCCTGCCCCGAGCTCTATAACAGCATGGAAGTTACCTTCCCCCAAAACAAGAGATCTTAGGTGTGTGTATGAGAGAGAGGGAGCACACACAAGAGAGTGCCCAAGATGGAAACTGTAGCCTTTCATAACCTAATCGCGGTGGTGACATACCATGACTTCTGCAGTATGGTGTTAGACACATAGGCCAACCCTGGAATACAATGCAGGAGGGACTACGTATGAGTGTGGATGTGGGGATCATTGTGGTTCATCTTGGCTGGCTACCTCATCATCTAGTATCCAATCTATATTCAGATTTCTCCAAATGGCCTAATTAAAAAACAAACAAACAAAAAAACAAACCAGGATCCATTGCATTTGGCTGTTGTATCTCTTTAGTCTTTCTAATCTATAACATTGACTTTTTGAAGAGGCCAGTCTTCTAGAATATCCCACAGTCTAGGCTTGCTGACTGTTTCCTCACCTGACTTGTTCCTCTATTCCTGGTAATTCCTGTGGACTAAAAGTTTAGTCTAAAGACTTATCAGGTTCAGGTTGAGCATTCCGGCAGGAAGATATCATAGCTGAAGCTGTGTACTTCACCTGGAGGCACATGTCAGGAGGTCTTGTTATGCTGATGCCATCTGATCACTTGGTTCCAGCCGCTTCTCGGACGGGCTTCCAGCCAGTCCACCAGCTGTAAGCCCCATCTTCATGCTCCTTGCTGAGGCGCTTGGTGCCTTCAATCCCTGAGCCTTTCTGGAGACTTACAGTGCTAACTGGCCAGCGTCTGGGCTTCCTCACTACTTGCCTGGGTTTCTGCTTCCTCTGGTCTGCTAAACGGTTATTATCCATCCAATTTCATTAATTCTGTTGCTCCTATCTCCTTTCCTAGCTAGATACTCCAAACAGCTTCTTTAGGCATATTTTCATATGTGACTACATGGCTCAGATATTTTTGAGAAAGCTGCCTTAGGTCCTATAGCTTTTCAGAGATCCTGTTTAGAATCAAACCAAACAAAACCCCCTGTTGACTCCCATTTCTATGAACTCTGCAGTGTATCTCTTTTTCTTTGGTCAGGGTAGCATTTTCCAGATTCATTTACTAATATCTACAAAGGATTAGTGAATAGCCCCACGGGGAAGCAATTTTAGGTTCCATTTTCGAGATGCGGAAAGGGATGAGGTGAAGTCTCATAGGCAGTACGTGGCAGAGTCCAGATTTGAAACTGGTTCTGTTTGACTCAAAGTCCTTGTATCAAAGTGTACTTGCAGTGAATGTCACTTTAAATACGTGGAAGCTATTTATTCAAGGTTTTATTAATAATCTCTCTCCAGTTAAGAGGAATTTATGGTTGAGTCTTGAATCTGCCTCTTACTAGCTTTGTGGTCTTGGATGAGTTTCTTTGCCTCTTTCAGCCTTACTTTTTTCACCTACGATGTGGGAGGGATAATACCCAACTCACAAAGGTTTGTCATGGGCTGAAGAAGACGGCACCTGTGAATGGCTTCATGCAGTGCTCTAAGAATGTAAAATAGGGAAGCTGCCTCCCATGCCTGTGCATTCCAGACTGCAGATGGATATACATGCAGCATAAGGATAGGAGCTGCGGGGACTACGGGGCCTGCAAGTTCCATGGCAGTTGCGTTAAAAGGGACAGGGGGCAAGCCTAAATGCTGGCTCTTCCCACATGTGAGAACTTGGGAGTTCTGGGTGTAGATCTTCTAATTTTCCAAGAGAAGCTAAAAACCTCAATTTGTTTATGAACTCTCTTGATTTTTACATGTTGGCATCTAATTGAAACAGAAATCACGTGGGCCAAACATAAAGTTCTTGACTGCGGGTGAAAGGAGTTTTTGGTAACAGAGCTCCTACAGTGCCGGGCTCTGTGCTAGGCTGACCAGAGACAAAGGCAGGCGAGCCGGCCTCCCCGGGGACGCTGCGATCCCGGGGTGAGAGAAGCCTTCTACACGGGAAAGGGGCACTGTAATAGGATTTGGTGAAATGGGGCTTGACCCACATTATCCTTGAGCTCCTTAGGCCTGGACCTGCAGAGAGCTTTTTGTAGCTGAAATTGAAATAGTAAAACAATTTGTGGCAGGCAGAGGGAATGTCCTGGGAAACATTTCTAGGGCTTTAGTGTTTCCTGAGGGCTTTTGCTATCTCACTTGATTCATTCCGTTAAATGAACAATAATCCCATTTTTCGGGGGTGGGGGGGCGACTAAAGCTTATAGACAATAAGTGTGTGAGAGTCACCCAAGCTGGGACAAGGGAGAGGCACGCCTGGAACCCAGGTCTCCTGAGTCTGTTTCCCACCTTGCTGCACAGAGGCTCAGGTAGGGGAGGAGAGGTGAGGACTGACGGTATTTGAATCCCGGGTTCATACTGATCTCATTGGATCTGTGAGGTCAACCTCATTATCTGCACTTCAGACCAGAAACTGAGGCTCCGAGGGATGAAATGACTCGTCCAAAGACACACACCCAAGAAGCTCAGGAAGGGGACCAAAGAGTGATTGTCCATGAGTTCCAGAAATCATCTGCAAAATGTTTTATGTTTGCACTTTTGTCCATTTCTCAGGATAGACAGCTCGGAACTGTTAACAGATTCTCAGAGGGTGAAGAGTCACTAATTTCAGCTGAGCCCTTTCTGACCCCAAAGCCTGTTCTCTGAGGCCCCCTCCACCAGATCCTGGTTAAGAGAATGTTCCTTAAAGTCAAACTCGTGTAAGATCTGGATCTGCATCCGACCCAGATCTTACTCGCTGTGAGACTTCATTTCCCCATCTATAAAACAGGGACTCATTTATTCAGCACGCATTTTATCAAGCCCCTGGCTATGACTTAGACGCTGCTCTGGGTGCCGAGGGCACAGCAAGGAATTAAACAATGTCCCTGCTGTCATTAATTTTACATTCTGTGAGGGGATAAAGACAACGAACAAATGGAGGTGGTGATAAGTGCCACGGAGAAAAACGAAGTGGGGTGAGGGAGACAGGGCGTGCCGTGGGAGTGGGGCTGGGCTGTTATTTTATACGGTGTGGTCAGGGAAGCTTCTCTGATGGCCCTTTAACCAGAGACCTGGATGAAGGGGGGCATGGATGAAGAACTCTCCTTGGTCCACAGGGTAAAGTCTGAAATCCTTAAATTGGCATTCAAAGCCTTCCTGAATCTGGCCCCAAATTATTTTCTGATGCTCCTCTAGGTTTACTTCCTACAAATATAGCCATCTACTCTTGTGGGTTTGCTTGAGCCTTTACAGCCTAAGCAATGAGGCCAACTAATTTAACATACACTCACCAATGCCTACTGTGTGCCAGGCCCATACGGACACAGTTCTCTGTGGTGAGGAAGGACACTAAGGGCATCACCAGTTCCAACAGAGTCTGGTAAATGCCATGAGATAGGGGTACCGGGGGGCTGTAGGAGCACAGAAGAAGGAGAATGGGCCCTGCTCAAGAGAGAGGGGAGGTCTACATAAGGCTTCAGTGAAGAGGGGACATTTGCACAGGGTCTTGAAGAATGAGTAGGAGTTTGCCATGTGGCTAAATAGCAGAGATGAGATAGGATATTCCAGAAAGCACCAATTGCAGAGAGTGATTTCTAGCCAGGAAATCACCACTTTTTAGCAGTTAAACATACTTTGCTATTTTATACCTATGCTGTGGGATACACAGAGGTAAGAAACAACTACCTGCAGGATCCAGGCAGGCAAGTAAGTCCAGCTGACTCAGGAGGTAACTGGACAAAAATGTCCTGCCTTGAGGGAGCAGTCGGTGATGGCTTTGCAGAAGTTGATAGAGCTTCCTATTTTTAAAAAATTGACATATAATTAACACACAGTAAAAGTCATCCTTTTCAGTGTATAGTTTGGTGAGTTTTGACAAAAATATACAGTTGTGTAACCACAACAACAATCAGGTATAGAACAGTTCTATGACGCCCAAATTTCCCCATCCCCCTTTATAGGCACTGTTTCCCACACCCTTAGCCCTTAGAAACTACTGATCTGTGTTCTGTCCCTATGGTTTTGCCTTTGCAAGAATGTCATACCAACAGGATCACAGCAGGTAACCTTTGAGTGTGGCCGCCTGCACTCGCTTAATGGTTTAAGTTACGTCCGTGTGTGTTATTCATTTCATGTCTTTTTTCTTATTCACAGGTTTGCTTCTACATTTCTTTTTATTTCTGAGTATTATCCTGTTGAGTGGATATACCACAGTTTATTTATCCATTCTCCAAATGAAGGACATCAGTATTGTTTTCTAGTTTTTGGTGACTACAAACACAGCCGCTATGACCATTTGTGTGTAAGTTTTGTTTGAATATGGGTTTTCATTTCATTTGGGTAAATACATGGAAGTCAGATGCTAGGTCATATAAGTGTATCTTTAACTTTATAAGAAACTTTCAAATTGTTTTCCTAAGTGGCTGTTTGTACCATTTTGCATTTCCACCAGCAATGTGTGAGTTCCAATTACTGGATATCTTTGTCAGCACTTGGTTTTGTCAGTAATTTTTTTTTTTAAAAGGCCATTCTAATATGCATGTAGCGCTATCTCATTGTGATTTTAATTTGCATTTCCTAGTGACTAATTATGTTGAGCGTGTTTTCATGTGCTTGTTACCCATCTGTATATATCTTCTTTGTTGAAATGTCTATTTGAATTTTTTGCCCATTAAATTTTTTGTTTTGTTTTCCTTATTACATTTTGAAGGCTTTTGGGGGGGTATTATTGAGATATAATTTGCATACCATAAATTGACTCATTTAAAGTGTACAATTCAGCGGTTTTAGTATTATACACTCACAGAGTTGTACAATTATCGCCACAGTCCATTTTAAAACATTTTCATCACCTCAAAAAGAAACCTCATTTCTTGTAGCTACCACCCTCAGCCCCCATAATAATCCCTTCACCCCCAACCCTAAGCAACTGTTTATTCACTTTCTGCCTCCATGTGGATTAGCCTATTCTGGACATTTCATACAAGTGGAATCATATAATCTGTGGTCTTTTGCGACTTGAAGATTCTTTATATAGTCTGGATATAAATTTTTTAAAAATCACATATAAGACTTATAAGCATGTTCTCCTAAGCCTGAGGCAGGCTTTTGATTTCATTCTCTTAACAGTGTCTTTTGAAGAACAGAAATTCTTAATTTTGATGAAGTCCAATTTGTCAACCTTTTCTTTTATGGGTCATTCTTTCAGTGTTGTACCTAAGAAATTTTTGCATAACGCATGATCACAAAGATTTCCTATGTTTTCTTTTAAAGGTATTTTTTTTTAAAGAGAGACCAGGAATTTGTTTTCCTTGTGAAATATCCCAGCTTGTAAGATTAAAATATGTTAAAAAGAAAAAAACCCAAAATATGTCTATAGGCTGGAAAAGGGCCATAGGCTATCAGTTCTCATACATTAGTTTATATCACGTGCAAAATTGCTTATATTTGGCCATTTTGATCTTTAAAAACAGCAATTTCATATATTTCAAGCTAATGTCCTTTGCATGTTATTATCAATAAATTACAGGCAATCAACTGAGTCACAGATGTGTACACAGTACAGTGGCACACCTTGGTCTGTTTTTTGTTCTTTCTTTTCTGGTCAAGTCCCTTGAGTTTGCTAAGCCTTCCCTATTATAGATGAGAAAACCAAGGCCTAAAGAGAGGAAATGTCTTTCCGAGGACACCCAGCAAGACTCCACTTAGATGCACGAATTATAGAGCTCAAAGGTTGTCTGGCACTGGGCTCTCCAAAACAGAGAGCTCCACAAACGTTTTACTTGAGCTTCACGTTTTAAATGTATGTTTAACTATTCAAACACTGTAATAAACATAGCGAGAACCCTTGGATATGTTGCATACTAAGTTTTAACATTTTGGAAATGGACAGCATTGTTTCTTATGCTTTTAATTCTGTGGTCAGCAAGTTTGACAGTAAAATTTTTCCTGCTATCTCTGTGTAGTTAAAGAGAACCCTAAAATTGCAAACAAAGCAAACTTTTAAATACTGCTAGCATTTCCAACTCCTATTCCTTGATGACCTGAAATTTTCTTAACATTTGCAACTTAAAATTTAAAACTTTATATCTTTATATACCCCCAACATATCTAATTTCTTATTCTTTTTGATCCATCAAAACAACCTCGTTGTTCTTGTGATCTGAGAGACCAAAATAAATAGCCCTTTATTGACTAAGACAGACCCTAAGGTTAAAGAAACAAAAGTTACCTATGATCCTGAGAATTCAGAGATTGGCTGGCATGGCAACTCCCTAAATTCCTACATCTACAAGAAAAACCTACATTCTTGCTATGAAAAGGAGCTATCGGGCAATTTATTAGACCCCCTTCTGATTCTGATTTACAACCTAGACCACCTACAACCCTGACTGGGCAGAGGACCAGCCTTAAAAATATTCTTGCCTGAGAAGAACTGCAGACCTTGAGCCCGGTTCAGCCAGCTGACAGAGACTGTGCACAAATTGCCTTTGTGTGCCACGGCTCACCTTTGGACATAAAGAGCCAAATTCCACCTCATATTAATGCTAAAACTCTGCCCCAAAGTGAATATGGGATGTATGTTACATATATGTTTAACCATGCGCATGTACCCAACTCCCCTCATAAATACGTGTAGCTTTTCCCCCAAACCTGCCGAACACGTATGACTCTATTGTACAATACGGGTCCTGTGAAGCATAAAACCCAGCCTGCCCTTTCCCTCTTTGAAGAGCGAGCACCTTCGGTGAATGCTGGAGACCGTCTCTTCGAGGTTTGCAAACTGGTATCACCAATAAATCTCTCCTTTTTACTATGTAGCCATCCTGGTGGTCTTTTGGATGACATTCTCAGTGACTGACCTTTCATTAAGTGAATGTTATAGAGTATATAGTGTCATTTTCCTTTTCCCAGAGTCCCTTGCATGTGAATGAGGCCCGTGACTGGGTGCAGAGGGCCTGCGCTGTGGGCGGAACTGTGTATGTTCTTTCTTCCCCTTCCACGGAGGCCAGGCCTTTGTCATGGTGGAACCACAGATGGCGGCGGTGGGGTTCCCTGAAACGCTGACTGGGGACATGGAGATCTGCCAAGAAGGGTTCCCTGACCTGCATGGTACCGTGACACGAGTGAGAAACAAACCTTTGTGTGTTAAGCCACTGAGATGTTGGGGTTTATTTGTTATTACAGCAGATCCCTGTCTATCCTGACTAATGATTAAACGAATAAAACAAAATTTCTAACATAACACAGCTCTCATCTGTTCTGTATTGGGTTCCATGTATTATCTGTTGAAAAGTAAAAAGCTCTGCTACTACAAAAGATAATCAAAATCAGTGATTGAGTTTAAAGTCCAAATCTTCCGGGTGGGAACTCAAGGGCCAGAAAGGAGAAATGGCTTGTCAAGGATCACACAGCTAAGGCAGGGCTAGAATCCAGCACAGAGGCATCTGCAGTGTTAGCCTGTCCTTTCTGTTGGTGATGGCAGTAGAATTTCCCCGTCTTCCTCCTCGGGCCATCTACTTCATGTGGGACTCATTCTCCTCCTTAGCTCCAGGCCTGACTCATCTGTATGATCTATCACCCAGGCCTCGGTGATTAGCTTGATGATGAATGTATGACCTAGTCTGGACCAATTACAGCTAATCCTTGGGTTTTTGCTGGAGCTGCTGAAACAGTCTCTCCCGACGGGTTGTTGGATCAATAGGATATAAGTATCCAGCTGCTGGGGGTTATGTTAGTACATCTACATTGAGAATGAAGCTAACACAGGGGAAAGCAGAGCGGAAAGATGGGGAGAGACACATGATGCTTGATGATTTTGTTTGAGCACCTGGATCCAGCCAAGCCTGAAGCTTGAGCTTTTAGTTACATAAACTGATAGGTTTCCTTTTTTGTTCATGTTATTTATGATTGATTTTCTGTCACTTGCACCTGAAACTACCCTGACTTAGCCATACTTTTTCGTGCTTCTTTTCACTAAGGTACAGGAGTTACTGTATTTTCTGTTTTATTGATAAGGAAATGGAAGCTCCGGTGCTTTCTAATCAGGTGCTTCAAGTCTGGCAGGATTCAAGGATTGGTGACCTCCCTTTGTCTTGGGAGACAGAAACTCTTCATTGCTTCTGGCTTCAGCCCTAGTGCAGACACACTCTTATCTAAGTTTTGTGAGGGAGTGTTGCACACAATATCCACCACAGAGTAGGTGCTAAAACATTGCTGAAATAAAGAGTACCTCCTACTGAAAAATGTGTAAAGTATATAATGAGGCAGTTCACTGAAAATAATACAAATGACACATACCTAAAAGATACCCAACTTCACTAAAAATTAAGAAATACAAATAAAACAGTTACCATCTTTCCCCCATGAGTTTGTCGAAGAGCTAAAGCTTTCTAATAGCCGAGGCTGGGGAAATAGCATGTTCACAGGCTGCTGCAGTAGGAAGGGAAGGGAGCGCAGCCTCTTTGGAGGGTAATTAGGCAAAGTCTGTTACACTCTACACGTAAACTCCAACAAATACGCAAAGATTCAAGTAAAGGCTGTTTGGTAGAGAATTACTTGTAATAGCAAAAAATAAAAAATGTTTTAAAACCCACCAGATGAACTAGACAACAGATAAGCAGGGACTGTCTGCACGAATCACAGTACATCCAAACCACAGAATAAATTTCAGCTGCTGAAAAGAATGAGGTGGCCCCTGTCGTACAGAGGTGGAAAGGTGGCCAGGGCATACCATGTCTTTAAGGGAGAACAGGCTGTGTGATATGATGCCATTTATGTTGAAACAGAAGTGAAATGTTACTAAGATGAAGATAAGTTGGGAAGCAGGATTAGGGGGTCAGGTGACTTATTTTCAACGAATTAATGTTCTTTACAATTTGATTTTTTAAATTGTAAGTATATACCACCTTACAATTTTGTCCATTTGAATTTCGAATAATGCACAAGGTGAAAAAAATCAAAAAGCACGAGGTGAAGGGGTACGATTCTCCAGTTCTCTCCAGCTCTCTGATTCAGAATGTATTCCTGCCATGTATTTCTTGTATTCAGAAGGAGGAGGAGGAAGGCGTGAGCAAGGGTGGAGCACGTAGGCAGCTGCTGCTCTGTGGCCAGGCGCGGGCATGGGCTGCCCTTCTTGGGGCCGTCAGACCCCAAGCTCCCACTGGAGCACTGGAGGAGGACTTTGGGGTTCCCCGCCCATGGCTCCTGGCTGTGATGATTCTAGGCCTGGGTCCTGCTCTTCAGGACCCCAGGGAGTGAGGCACTGGAGTCCCCCGGGACCGGCCCCCTTCCTGCCAGCTCCTCTCGGCCACGGCCACGGCTGCCTGGCGGACGCCAAAACCCTCATTAGGCGAGACAGGTCTGTAGGCAAATATTTACCCCTGCGCAGCTGTGGGCCCTGCAGGCGGCAGGTGCGGGCAGAGTCCTGTTTACCCAGCGCAGAGCCTGACGGGCGCCGCCTGTTTGCTGAGCTCCCTTCCTGGCCTCGCTCAGACGCCTGGGAGGAAGCTGGGCAGAGGAGGATAAGCCACGGGAGGAGTCAGGGGCTGCCACCCCAGCAGTCAAGCCCTGCAAGGGCCCCAGTATGAAGTCCCCCCTCGTGACGTGGCCCATGAGGTCGCACGAGCTCCCCCCTGCTGTCCCCTCTTGCAGCCTTCCCTGTGCTGTGTGCTGGGGTGGGTCATTCTTCCCACATCCTTCCTGCGCTGCCTCCTGCTCGTGCTTGGGCCTCAGCGTCAGTGCCTCCCCTGCAGGGGGCCCCCCCCTCCCCGGGCCGCCCCCTGCAGAGCGGTTAGGCACCCTGTCAGCTGTTGCCAGGGCCCCCACAGTACCCCTCTTGACTTCTTCTTTTCCCTCACTTACCAGGTGCTTGTCTTCTCTGCTAGATGCCAGATGAGCAGAGACCGGCCAGTCCCGCTCACCGCTGCTTCCCCCTTGCGCAGCCCTCCGGTGGGGCCTGGCAGCCCGCAGGTGCTCCTCAAATACTTGTGGAGCATCAGCCTCAGCGAAAACGGGCAGAGGGAACTGCGTGGGCAAAGGCGCAGAGGTGGCGTGGAGGGAGCGAGGATTGTGGTGGGCAGCAGCGAGGCTGGAGACGGGAGAGGTACGTGGGGTCCCCCACCACCCCGTACTCTGAAAGGCCCTGAATGCTATGCTCAGGAGTTTGGATTTTAGTCAGAAAAGGGAAATTGTTGAGTAAAGAAAATGCAAATAATACAACAAATGAGAAAATGATAAGCCAGTTCCTTCCAGTTGAACAGTATAGTATAAATTCTGAAGTCTTGGACTGGCCTGCAAGGCCCTGCATCCTCTGCTGTCCCCACGCACCCGTCTCCCCACTCTCCCGCTCACTCTTCCAGCCACGCTGGTCTCCTCGCTATTTCTTGAACAGTATCCAGCCTCAGGGTGCTATGGTCTCAATGTCTGTGTCCCCCTCAAATCCACATGTTGAAATCTGACACCAGAGTGAGGGGTTAGGCGGGGCCTTTGGGAGGTGATTAGGCCATGCTGGCAGAGCCCTCAGGATGGGGTCTGTACCCTTGTGAAAGAGGCCCCAGAGAGCCCCCCACCCCTTCCACCATGTGGGGACACGGTGAGAAATACGATCGATGAGCCAGGAAGGGGGCCCTCGCCAGACACCGAATCTGCTGGCGCCTTGGTCTTGGACTTCCCAGCTTCCAGAACCCTGAGAAATCAAATTCTGTTGTGTGTAGGCCACCTATTGCATGGTGTTTTGTTACAGCAGCCCCAGTGGACCAGACAGGGCCTTTGCACTCGCTGCGTCTCTGCCTGCAAGGCTTTCCCTTGGACACCATGGTTTAGCTCCCTGACTGTTTAACTCTCGCCTCACCGAAGAGGCCTTCCGCGACACCGAAGGCAAAAGAGCCGCTGCCCCGTGCTCTCGTGCTGCTTTCCCTTCCTCTGTAACGTCTCCGTCTGTTTGTTCCTCTGTTGTCTGTCTTCTCCCCAGAGAGGTCAGCTCCAAGAAGGCTGCATCCTCTGAGCCTAGAACATGCACCTTTAGGCTCAATGAATGCTTGTTGAATGAACGAATAAATAAATGAATGACCGTGTTATATTAAGCCAAGCCAGCCAGGTCCTGGAACGACACTCTTGCTGTGGGGGTTCATCCCTGTCCTGTTTCCAGAGCCCTCACCCAGCTGGTAATTAGCTCCGTTGATCTGTGCATCTGCTGGGTGGGGAGTGCAGGGCAGGCATTATTATCTGCCTTAAGAAAACATTATCTATGGCACAAAAACATCATGAGCACACGGACAGAAACCATAATGAAATGCCTACAGGCTCACGTCTTCAGCAAATCAATTTTTAAAATTTGATGGTCAGGAATTATGACAAAGAGGAAAGAGTCTGCGTCTTGAGGCAGGTGTTCCCTGCGTTCAATTTCCAGCTCAGCGGTTTATTTACTCTGTGACCTGGGACCAATTAAGCCCCTTCTATGAGCCTTGGCTGCCCCTTCTGCAGATGGAGGTAGGTTCCCTGGGATAGGTAGAGTGCAGAAGGCGTTTCAACGTGGGCGTTTCCTGGGTTGCACCATCTACTGCGTTTCCTTTTGCAGCCTGGGTAATGTTCCACCGAGCAGAGTCACATGCTTTGCTCAGTCAGTTGACTATTTCTGCACATGGTAACAGGAGCCCCCATTTATTCGTCCTGCCCAGTGCCAGGCCAAGTACTGTTCCTTTGCTATTTCATCCAGTCCTTGCTGCAACCCCACGAGGGGGGTGCCGTTAATACTCCCATTTCGCATACGAGGTTAAGCAGCTTGCCTGTAAATGGCCACGTAGCCATGGCCATAAATGGAAGAGTTGAACTGGAAGCCACGTTGTCAAACCTGAGAGCTTTCAGTTATTTGTGCTCCGGTGGGATTTTGGTCCTCATTTTATAGATGGGGAAACGAGGCTCAGGGAGGCCAGTGACTTGCCCCAGGCAACACCGGGCAGAGCTGGGATGAGACGGAATCGAGGTCTACCAATCCTTGACCTGTGTTTTCCTCCGGTCCACCCCTTTGCCCCCTGGGGCCATGTCTATGTGTCTCATTTTTCCTGAACTGGGGACAGTAAGGGGCTGAGGAGGGAGTGAACTTCTAGTTTCTGCTTCATAACTAGCCAAGGGCTTGAGGACAGGGGAGATTCACTGGTGAGTGGAGGAAACCTGTTTCTGATCTGGAAACCACTCTTCTCTCTCCCTTTTCTTCCCCCACCTTTTCCCCCTCCCGCCCCCTCTCCTCCTCCCGGAGCTCTGTACCAATTAATCAACAGGCGTCAGAGGCTCCAGCTGGGACCAAGTGGGCTGGATTCATTAGTGCAGAATGACATTAATATCAAAAAATGTTTGTGACAAATGCAATAATTCAGGGCAGGAGCCGATGTAGGGCTGGCTCAAAAACTGGTGTGGGCAGAGGAACCACGGTGAGAGGCAGAGAGAGAACCATGCAGACGTGGGAGGACAACCAGACCAGGTCCCCAAGATGCCCAGAGGGAAGAGAGTGTGGGCAGAATACCTCTAATTTGGGCAGGGTCCCTCCTCCCTGCTCGGGAGGCTGCTCAAAAAAGAATCCAGGGAGTAACCACCACGTCCGACCTGGGTCATCATAACCTTGGGCAGCTTGGAGAGGCCGCGCTGGGTGGTGGATGTTGGGCTGGGTAGTTGGGGCCGAAACCCAGCCCCATCGCCCCTCCATGGTCGTGCTGTGGCCTCCAGCAAATCGCTCCGTCTCTTTGGGCCTCAGCCTCTTCATCCGAACCAGAGGGTGACAACAGCCTCCTGTCAGGCTGGCGAGAGGATCGTGGAGGTGGACATGCTCTGCGGCACGTGGGCCGGAGGTGGGCAATGGCATCTCCATCTCCTTCTCCATCGTTCTCTTCCCAGCAGCGATAAGCATCAGCACTCAACCTTTAGGGACGGCAGGAATCAAACCAGCCCCCACAGGGAGCCTGCGAAATAGAATTCTGCTCGCTTCCTCTGCTACACATTTCCTTACCCACCCAGACACTCCTTCCTTCACTCACTCACTCACCGTTCACGAGCACCTCCCACGTGTCGGCATCGACTAGGCACTGGGGATAAAAAGGCGAATGGGATGCGGTTCCCACCGTGGAGGGACTCACAGTCCGAGGAGGAAGCCAGGAAAGGGAGGGAGAATTGCCGTAATATAGGGTGAGGAGCTTATTGCTGTCACTTTGTTTAGGAAATGTGGCCGGCACACCTGCACACTTTGGTGCTGGGCGTGGTATTGACCGGGACAGGATAGGTGATCCTGTGGCAGTGGACCCCCACCCCGGGGAGCGCAGGCGAGGGGTGGCTCTCCTGCCGGGAGGACGTGTGTGTGGTCAAGGAGAGGTTAGCAGAGCTGTGGTTTGAGGAGGTGTTTGCCTGGGGGCCTGGGGGTGGCACAGTGGGGACATCATTTATTTGAGAGATATTTATTGAGTGCCTACTATGTGCCAGGCACTGTGCTCAGTGTGGGGACACAGCAGCTGTGCACAACATAGACAAAACTCCCTGCCTTCAAGGAGATGGCTTTCTGGTGGAAGGCCGTAAATGCCACGGAGAAATGAGGTGGAGCAGTGACAGGAGCTCGCGCTTTCGTATCAGGTGGTCTGGGCAGGCCTCAGCAAGAAGCGCTATCTGGGCAGAGACCTGAAGGGGACGAGGGAGTGGGCCAAACAGAGGGACGGCTTGGCAGGCAGGGGGAATGGCAGGTGCGTTCCCGAAGTGGAGGAACTGGCGCTGGACCCTGGGGAAAGCAAGGAGGCCAGAGCCGCAGGGCAGGGCCGTGGGTAGTGAGAGCTGGGGGAGACGGGGTGGCCCAGGTCGGCTCAGGCCTTGTAGGTCTGGCTGCTGGAAAAATACAGGATGCCCAGTTAAATTTGAATTTCGGATAAACAGAAAATAAGTTTTTAGTATAATATGCCCCATGAAAATTTGCCTTTCTCTGAAATTCAAAAAAATTTT
>CAUYRB010071734.1:0-28964 GCA_963574695.1 Propithecus perrieri | reverse complement strand
CGCTCAGCTTTTATAACAAACCTCAGCCAGTGAATTAAAAACTAAACGTGCTAATCTATTAACTGCACTGAGCTCATGCATGAAATACAAGAGAAAGTCAGAGAAGTTATCCATTTATTTATATAGCCTTTATTTTTTTTTATTTTATTCTTTCTTAAAGCTTTTTAGTCTATCACTTTCCCCAGTAAGCACCAATATAACAAGTGGCAACCTAGGGCTCTAGCTGATCCTATCTGTGGACTCTCTATTTCATTTTTTTTTTTTTTTTGGTTCAGAAGTAGAAGGAAAACTTAATGGTTTGCCCCATCCTTTGCCCCGAAATAAATATGAGGGTTTTTCAGAGCTTTGCATCACTCTGGAAAATTTTCTATCTCTATTTCTTCCTCCTCAAAAGAGGACTCAAAAGCCAAGAAGCTAAGGCCAAGTTTCCTAGAAAAGTGATAAGTACTGAAAAAATTACTTACCAATGAATATAGTAGCTTCTATTCGGGGCTATATTAGTTCTTTCCTATTATGAGCACTAAATTGATGTAGCATGAAGACAAGAGCTGTGATTTCCTCAAAATTTGTTCATTTTTGTACTCTGAAATAATAATAACTCCTCCCTCTTTCCTAAGGTAGAATATGCTTCTAGTGCATCTGTAAGTGTCCCCAAAAAAGCAGAAAGATAATGCTCAGAGTGAACAGTGTTTATGGATCTAAAAACACGTTTGAGCTGTAATGTACAAAGGGTAGATATTGTGATCTAGTGATAAAAGGATCAAAGTTTTCACTCAGAGGATTTGGAGCACAGAACTTACCGAGGAATAAAGTTAATGGCCAGGTCCCACAGGATGTTTGGAGGGGTGTGCTAATGACTGGAAACTCCCTTATGCAGAATGTTTCTGCAGATTTCTGTCCACTCACTGTGCAGTTATGTAATCTCCCCACCTACTACCCTCCCCGATAAAACCATCCTTTTCCCACAGTGGTTTTATTCAAAGCGATTCAGTGGGTTCAGAGTTAAGCAGGTCAGTTTTAAACCCTAGGTATTTCCCTGACTACCTAGGTGACTTTGGATAAGTTTTTTTTTTTCTCTCTTTTAGAGTTCAAGTTTTCTAACTTGTAAAATAGTAACGATGATGACATCCATCTTATGTGATGGTAATAGGATCGAATGAGTTAATATATGTAAAGTATTTATAACTTGCTTGACACATAGTAGGTACCTAATATATAATGCCAATAAATACTTGCCTATTATGTGGAGAGAAACAGAGAATTGTCTTTTGAAGACCTTAGCACTTTGATTACCTGGTTCTAAGCTTTCTTGGTCCAGTTGCTTTGTTTCTCACCAGCAAGAGTCACTGCATATTCTAGTTTCCACAGGGTGCACGAGTGCCAGGAGCACTGGTTTACAACTTCCCTGGGCAGGTGGAATCAATCCAGAAGCTGTGTGTCTCTAATAGGTAACTTTCATTAAAACAAAAGTCCCTGACTTATATAAATTCATACAAATGTCACCAGCCACTATCCAAAGGTCCATAGAAAAAGGAGAAATGGCAGGGGTAGGCTCTGTCTCCTGGTGCACTCCGAGGTGAATCCAGCTATGCCTGACCCCTGAACATCTCTCCATAGATGTTCTCCAACAGAACCTGCCACACCGCCTGCAGCTACAGACTTTCTTTCTGAAACTACAAATTTGATCCATTTATCCAAGACCTTTATTGGACTCGTCGTGCTCACCATCATTATCATCATCATCATCATTATCATCATCATCATCATCATCATTATCACATCATCACCAGCAGCAGGTTCAAAGCCATCATCACCATTAGTACAGTGTTAAAAATGTCTTATGCATTGTGAAAAGAATGGAAATGAGTGACATGTTGTTGCTACCTCTCAGGTGCTTATGACTCAGGTGATAATACACAGCAATAAGACTTGAAATGTATGATTTAAGCCCAAACCAGCTACCGATCCTCCGTTGTCAAAGTGTACCTGCCTATTTAAAAAGGTCTATGGCTGCCTAACAGGCAATGCAGAATACATAAAGACAAAAGTGAACTCTTGGCCCTTTTTCATTCCTCATTCCTGTTATCTTCTAGTTTCCCATGTTAGTAGCATTCCCATCCAATGGATTGCCCATATCCAGAACTGTGCACAATCCTTACTTTCTCTTCTGTTATCATAATATACAATGAATCTATCAGAAAGTGTTACGAGCTACAAAAACAAAGCATATTTTGTGTATATTTAATTTTCTTCATTTCTACTACCATTACCCTAGCCCAAGTCAACATCTTCTCCTGGTCAGACTCCCTGCTTTCATCTTTTATTTGTGCAATTAATCCATTATCTACTTAAAAAATTTAAACAAATCTGTCCTGATTAAAACATGATAAATTGCCATTATACTTAAAATAAAATTGAAACTCCTTATCTTGGATTGTAAGATCTCATATACTAGCTCTTCTTACTTCCACCATCTAAAATCTATGTTGTAGGGGTTTCTTCTTGACTAAAAAGTCTGGCCACACTGGCTTCTGTAATTTGATAGACCAAAATAGATGCCCCTTTATCAACTAAAATGAACCCTAAGGTTAAGGAAATAAAAGTCACCTATGGGCTGAGGGTTCAGGGCTAAGCTGGCAAAGCAACATTCTAAATTCCCACTGCTACAAGAAGAGCCACACTCTTGCTAAATTCCCTAACAATTGGAGCTATCAGGCAAACTGTCAACCCTTTCCTAACTCTAATTTACAACCCAGACCACTACAACTCTGACTGGACAGTGGAGAGCCCTTACAAACATTCTTTCCTGATAAGCAACTGTAGACCTCAAAAAGTTTCAGTCAGCTTATGGAGACTGCACACAAATTGTCTTTGTGTCCTATAGTTCACCTTTTGATATAAACAGCCAAATTCCTCTGATTTTAATGCTAAAATCCCACCCCAAACTGAATATGAGATGTATGTTACATATGTTTACCCTTTGCACATGCACATGACCCCCCTAATAGATCGTATAGCTTTTCACCCAAACTGCCACAAAACTCAACCTGCCCTTTCCCTCTTCCAAGACAGAGCACCTTAGGTCCACACCAGAGACTATCTCTTCCCACTTTGCAAACTGATATCGCCAATAGAGCTCACCTTTCTACTATTTCTCCACCGTGGTGGTCTTTGGATGACACTTTTGTTTTCTGTTTCTCAATTACATAAAGCTCATTCTTACCTCAGAGACTTCGTACTTGCTATTCCCTTTGTCTGGACTGCTTTTATCCCCTAATCAACCTGTCTGGCTCTTTCTCCTTCTACACTTGTGAACTCAGATATTACCTCAACAGAAGACCCCCCAACTCCACCTTCCTATCTAAAGTGCCACTTTCTACCACATCAGTCATCACAATTTATAATTATCTCTTTATGTGTGAGTTTACTCTTTATTGTACATCTCCTCACTAGATTATAGCTTCCATGGAAACAGCTGGTCCTTGTCTGTCTTAATCATTTCTATCTCTCTGTGCCTAACATAGACTGAGTGCTCAGGAGGCACAAAAGGAAAACAGAAGCCAAGTAATGCTAACACAGGAGATTGCTCTCGTATCAATGATCGCTCAGGATTTACATAGAGACATGTTTCTCACATCAGACAAAATTTGTTTCTTTATATAAATATGCTAAATTATTCAAATACCCAGGGGTTAGAGAATATTCCCTTTGACATCAGCGTTTGTTTCATATCTATAGGACATCGTCCATCTGACATTTCAATCAAAAATGTTTCAGAAGCAGTAGAACTAACCAGTAGAGGAAATTCTGTAACAATAATAAGATCTGGACTCTAATCCTGATTTTTATCCCAACTTTTTAACCACGAATAAATTGTTAATGTCTTTAAAAAATTGTTTTACTTCAATTGCTGCTTTGTAAAGTGGGCATGATAGCTCCTGTGTTCAGGAGGAATTGATTCCGCAGAGTGAAAGGAGAAGTAACAGTGTATTTATATGTTAAAAGCCCCTTAAGGACAAGCCCACAGTTCGATGCTCTGAAAAGAAAAGGAGAATGGTTCTAAAGCCAAAGGCAGGAAAAGTGAACTTTCTCAAGCCAATCTAGGTTATTGTACTGCATAAAGAACTGCTTCCCGCTTTTGTGTAACACCCTCATGAGAGAAAGGCAGCCTTTCCATAAGAAGCTTCTCCCTTGCAAACAGATCAATGACCTATGTAACAGAGCCTGCAGTCAGAAAAGAAGGTTCCTCAGGAGGCATCAATTTCCTGCCCTGAAAAATGTTGCCTCACAGTGGATGAAGAGCCAGGGCTTAGAAGCAGTGTTTTATAACTGGAGGTATAGGAATGATGGTGACCACTATAAGATGAGAACTAGGCCCAGTTCTCATTCTCCTGAGATAACATATAATTTCATGCAGATGGAAAAAGAGCTTATTTTAGACTGTTACTGAACTTTTTACTAAACCTGATGAATGGAAACTGAGCCTTTCGTTTTTAAAAATATCAAATAAAATAATCAATAAGTTAATCCAATTAAAACATAAAGAAGTTAGTGCTTTATTTGTGCCAGGCATCCCACTAAACATAGGGGTTTCAGTGGGATACAATGTTAAAAAAATATCCACAGACTCTGTCCTCATGGAATTTATTAGCTAATGACAATTTTTCAAATTTATTTTCATCCAGTGGCCCTTATCTCCCAAATCCCAAATTTATTATTCTATATTTTTAAACTGATAATCAGGGTTGTTTTTAATCTAATATTTTCAGTACTTACTTTGGTAACTTTTCTCAATTAATTTAAATTTTTCATTTAGATTTCAAGAATCTCCGTTACTTAGCTATTCTTTCATTATACTTTTTTTTTCATCTTAATCACCACTCTAATAAAACTGCCTTCCATGCATGGTGTTTTCATCCTGCTTGAGCAAGCAGTTTTATGATGTGTTTGGGTAACTTATTCTCTTCCATAAATACTGTACTTACTTCAGTCAGCCAGCAGTTACCAGTTATCTACTGAGAAAAATTTATTATGCAAGATTCTCTGTGGGACCCAATCTTAATTTTTAAATGTTTTTGTTTGTTGTTTGTTAGTATTTAGAATAAAATAAAAATGTTCAGATTCCTGTGGTAGATTGTAGCGATAATAACCTCTAATTTATTCATATTACCCCCTAGCTACCTCTTTAGGGAAAATCTTCCTACACTGACCCTGGGCTTGACCAGTGACTTTCTTTGGCCAATAGGACAGCAGCAAAAGTGATAAAAGCAGGCACATGAAAGATTTCTCGTTAGGGTTTGCTTTAGCTAGTAAACAAGGTTTGGCTGTACTGCTGGAAGATAAGAAAGCAGAGGGGGTAAAAATGAAGCTGCAATTCCCCCTCCTCCTATAGCTAACTCTCGGCTAGCCTCACTTTACCTGGTAGTCACCTGCACATCCCAGATGGAGACCCAACCAAAATCAGCTTAGTCTGCTCCAGATCAGCAGAACTACCCTGCTGCGTCCGGGACAATATACTGAATCCCAGAATTGTGAGCTAAACAAATGGTTGCTTTCATAAACCACTAAATTTGGGGGTGATTTATTCTGCAACAAAAGCTAATTATAAAGTGTTCAAGAGTTTTAAGTGTACAGAAATCAGTCTATCACGCTGATGATTCCAAATATCCTTGTGGAAATAAAATTGCTATCAGGTTTAACACCTCTGAAAGCTTGAAGCTTCAAGTATAATCTGACATATTAATAGTTCAGATTATGATAAAATAGAATTTGAATATTTTGTTGTGTATCATATATTAATAAAACAAATTCTAAATAAAAGCTTCAGCATTTTAATCTTTTATGCCTTTGAAAATTTTATAGTCAGATATAAAAGGAATTTTTAAAAAAGAGTTTTTCTCTTTTTTTTTAGTAATTTATAGTCATTACAAATAATGGTCAGTTTGCAGGTTTACATAAACACACACACACACACACACACACACACACACACACACACACACACACAGAGGCTGTCTGGAAAGTATCCAGCCATGTAACCATTCTCCTTATAGTAACAATGGCTGGATACTTTGAGGTCAGCCCTCGTATATTTCATATAAGTCTTTCCCATGACTCTGTATTAAGAAGATCTTTTTTCCGTATAATTCAGAGGTGTTTCAAAAAGCATTGACGTAAATCTTAGGACCCCTTAAGCTCTTATATCTTCCAAATAAATCCTAAAGGCCACTAATATTTTAGGAGCTTTGTTTTACTTTTCTATTTTAGGCACTAAGCAAAATGGTAATCCTTTAACAACTTTTCAAGTCTCTTTAAAACATCCTAAAATATATAGAACACTAAAAATAACTCTAGCCAGTAAATGGTGATTTTTTTTGTGCTGTGGACTCTGTAATGGGCTTTATTCTTTTAATTATACACAAGGCATATAAAAATATAGATGCACAATAAACATCTGGCTATTTAGAAGGAAATACTATATTTTAGAATATATTAATGTTTAATATAAAATCTGTGTGGGTTTTTTGTTTCCAGATAAATTTTATTAAAATTTTTTAGTATTGATATTTGATTATATATAATGTCTTTTGTGAAGTTTGTTTTTAGGAATTAATGCATTTCAAACAATACGAAGCAATACATTTCACTTAAAGGATAAATATATTTTAAAACACTGCCAATTCAAAGTTTTAATCAACTAGGTCTGAGCATTATTGCAAACCCTCTGGCTGGAAGAATTTTTAAATTCTACATGAATTTTCATGGTATTCTATTATAAAAATCTTATTTGTTTTCAAGCAATTGTGGTTTTTTTTTTCTGTCTTGCTTCTCTTAAAACTTTTCTTATAACTTGTACTTAGTTAAGAAATACTTTTTAATGATTTTTCATAAAAATAGTTTGACTCCATAAAATTGAATACAGGGCTATAATAACAGTACTGGGTAATGATAAATACCAGAATGAGTCCCATAGTATTTTTAGGGGTACATCTTCCTTTGGAAAGGTACCAAAGAGATTTTCTTTTAGAGAAGGTCACATAGGCTTGGTTCTCATAGACTATAATAATTTTATGGAGAGAAATAAATAGTTTTTGTGTACCTGTTTACACCACAATGTATAAAAGCTATTGTTTAAAAATTAAGTGTAGAGAATGCATATTAGATAGTTCATAGGAAGAACTTAAGATTCATTTTTTACATTTTCAGTTTAGGATATGCTGACTTTAAATCGAAAATAAAGGTGGTATAATTATGTATGTTAAGTAAGTGAACAAAATGAGAAATCTAACATGCATATGTAAAACACTTCATATGTTGATAGGCTGTTTTATATTTGGCCATAAAAGTAACAGCTGACATTCAAATGTTTTTTCTGTGCCAGGCCCTGTGCTAAGTGCTTTACCTCTTTTATTTACCCACAAAATTAATTAACTTGGTTCTATTATTCTCATTTTATAGCTTGGTGCTCAAGGTAATAAAGCTACTGGTGTTTAGATTAAGATTCAAACCCTGAATGGCTGAGAAAAAAGTCTAACTCTTCATGTAAGTGGACTTTGTACAGATGCAATAAAATATTCATTCAAAAATTTTCTAAAATGTTAGGTTATTTGAAGTGTATTTATACTACTACAGGTATAAAGCTGCATTTCACTTGAGATAATACAGAGACATTTTTTAAAAAAGACAATAAGCAGATAAAGAGGCATGATTTCCCGATTTTGAAAGTTAATGTATTTTTGTCACCTAAACAGACATGTCATTAATTTGCTTGGCCAAAAAAATGGGTTTTTAGTAGAGACAGGGTGGGCATCATGGCATGCGCCATAGTCCCAGCTACTCTTGAGCCCAAGTCAAGAGGATCGCTTGAGCCCAGGAGTTTGAGGTTGCAGTGAGCTGTAATGATGCCACTGCACTCTATCCAGGGCAGGGCTATGGAAGATTATCTCAAAATAGAAAAAAATAATTTTTTGAAAAACGATTTAAGGTCTGATTGTTTAATCTCTCTAAATTGTTCATCAAATTGAAGTAAATTTAATCTGTCCTTTATTCCAGAAAGACCACCTAAAAGCAAAACAATTGCCATTTGTTGTTATACATATAATAAAATAATCAAACGGGCCAAGAGTAAGAAAATATACAATTTTCATTTGTAAGAGATTAGGAAGAAGAATCCATAGACATTTCAGAATTGATTGAAAGGGACAGATACAGATCTGATTACTTTACTGGTAAGACTTTTTCAGAAGAAACAGAAATTTAGAAGCTATTAATAATGATGATTGTAAAGATAAAATTAGTGAAAGCGAGATTTAACAGATGAGAAAAATTATTGAGATTTGGAAGTAAGAGTAGAGAATTAGCCTTTGTGATGCTTTGAAATTCAGCCTGTTGTTGGTTTTGTGTAGAAGTATGCAGAAAATCATCGTTGAGCTTTAATTAAAAGTATGCCATAAGCAAATTAACAAACAATGATGACACTCTAATATTATATCAACCACAATGATTAATATGGAAAAACCTACTGAAAGATACTGAAATCCAAAGAGAAATCGTTTTTAGCTTATTTTATTTTCATGTAATGAGCCTAACGAATTCTCTTTGTACTTTAAGTTGAAGTAAAAGTTTTAAAACCCTTTGAGGATGTTTCAGTGGAACTCCTTCAAAGTGCTCCAAAATCCATTCTTTATAGCCAGTACAAAAAAAAAAAAAAAAAAGATCAGTTTTCTAGCTTGATATACCTATGGTAATACTGTGGATTATTTTTAGACATTCTAACTCATGTTATTTTTGAGAACATAAAGGTAATTTATTGTGTGATAAAATTGAAAATCATGAGATGTGTACTATGTCAGAAAGTGATGGCAGATAAATGTCTGATAAGAATATCTATTGTAAAGAGAAATGGAACTGAAATATAATAGACAAGATCATTTTAAGAAAGTAAATTACATTTTATTCCACATTCTCATGTTCTACGTCTTTGCCTCAGATATTATATGCTCTATTTCTGTTCATAAAATGTTATTTATTTTTTTTTTTTTTGAGACAGAGTCTCACTGTGTTGCCCAGGCTATAGTGCCGTTGTGTCATCCTCGCTCACAGCAACCTCAAACTCCTGGGCTCAAGCGATCCTCCTGCCTCAGCCTCCCGAGTAGCTGGGACTACAGGCATGCGCCACCATGCCCGGCTAATTTTTTCTGTATTTTCAGTTGTCCAATTAATTTGTTTCTATTTTTAGTAGAGACGGTGTCTCGCTCTTGCTCAGGCTGGTTTCGAACTCCTGAGCTCAAACAATCCGCCCGCCTCGGCCTCCCAGAGAGCTAGGATTACAGGCGTGAGCCACCACGCCCGGCCGTCCATAAAATGTAATTAATGCAATATAAATGTTCATATTTACCATTCTCTATTCTTTTTCATCATGGCACGATATTAACTGAAGACCACTTATTGATAGGAGAATATGTTCACCAAATTTTTCAAGCAATTTTATTTTCTTTGAGACACATACAAAAAGAAGACAAAGATTCAGAGTGTCATATTTGTCATTAATTCACTTGTCACTGATAAAGATCACACTACTAGTAGTTATTACAGGTTATAGATCCTGCCTTACATTGTGACTCTGATTTAACCCTTAAATTAAAATGGTCAGCTGTACCCAGTGAAAACATAAAAGTTACCTTTGTTGGGGCTTGATAGCCTAAAGTATGGTGTCTTGGCATGCTGAATAAATTGAAGTGGAGGAAACTGAAAGGACCTCAGAAGTGAGATTTTTCTGACCTCTCTTACTCCATACTCCAAAGTAAAGATCTCAGAAGCAGTCTCAGCATCAAAGTTTCTGTCTGATCGTCTCCCACCCTTCTGCCTCTCAGCTTCATTCTCCCCGGAGTCAAGAGATAGAAACTAGACTCTCTCTTTCCCAAGGCAGGTCAAAGAAATCAAAATCTCTTTTGCCCAAAGCCAGCCGTAAAGCCTAAAAGCATTATTCTAACTTTCCCCTGCCTCTCTGTGTAAAAACTGACCATAAAGAAATTCTTTGACATACTTTGTTTGATATTAGGTCATAGCACCCTCATTCCAGAGGGGATCCTGCCCCACACATGGCAGAAAGGAATTCTATACAGAGAGGCCAAGAAGAACCTGAACAGACAGGCCTTGCTGGGTTTCCCCTAGCCTATTCCCATTAGGTCATACTCTTTTTATCCAATCACAGTTCTATATGGCTGCCAATTCTTCATCCAATCAAAACATAAGATGGGTTTGCATTCAGAAGCATTTCATGACATGTAAAACTTTGATTAAATAAAATTGTTATGCTTTTTCCCTGTGAATCTGTCATGATGGTTTTATTTCAGACCCAACCAGAAACCCTGGGAGGGTTGAGGAAAATTTTCCCCCCTATTCTTTCAATCCAGTGAGACTGGTATATAGCCATAATAATTCCAGAAATATATAGTTGAAAAATTCTACAGAAAAAGTTCTAACTAAGCATCTAAATTCAATTCACCTGGCATTAATTTTGGTAGTATTAGGTAACCTGTAGTAATCCCTTCAAATTAAGCTTAAAAGACATACTTTTTTTTCTAGGTGTTCTGTCGTAGGCCCTCAAGATTAGATACAGACTCCTTTTATATATATTCATAGTACATTATGCTTGATCAAAATTTAGCATTTGTCAAATCTTATTGTTGTCTTTTTACTTGTCTGTCTCCATTACTAGATTGTATCTCTTTTTTTTTTCATTTCAGCATATTATGGGGGTACAAACATTTAGGTTACATATATTGCCTTATCCCTGCCTGAATCAGAACTTCAAGGGTGTCCATCCCCCAGACTGCATCTTTTTTTTTTTTTTTTTTTTGAGACAGAGTCTCACTGTGTTGCCTGGGCTAGAGTGCCGTGGTGTCATCCTAGCTCACAGCAACCTCAAACTCCTAGGCTCAAGCAATCCTTCTGCCTCAGCCTCCCGAGTAGCTGGGACTACAGGCATGCGCCACCATGCCCGGCTAATTTTTTCTATGTATTTTTAGTTGTCCGATTAATTTCTTTCCATTTTTAGTAGAGACAGGGTCTCGCTCTTGCTCAGGCTGGTTTCGAACTCCTGAGCTCAAACAATCCACCCGCCTCGGCCTCCCAGAGTGCTAGGATTACAGGCGTGAGCCACCACGCCTGGCCCCAGACTGTATCTTTTGAAGGGACTTTGCAGGTCACAATTGTGAAATGAAAGAAAGGGGAAGTGTAGGAAAATGTATAGGATAGGAAGAAGAGATAATGACAATAATGATGCAGACAGAGAAGAGGAAAGACTCAAAGTCCGTCTCTTAAGACACCTAAAGAAAAAGAAGTAGGCCAACTGCTGGTGGAAAAAATTAAAATTAATCATTTGTACACAGCATTTATGAAGGGTAAGTATATGGAGAAAAAATAGTAGAGCAGTGATAATAAAAGATGAAGTTGGTGATAGTTGATGGCTAAAAACAAAAGTGGTAATGATGATGGTAGTGATGGTGATGACAAAGAAGAAATTTAAAGAAGAGCCTTGCTTTTAGGGCAAAAACTTCTATCAGTATTTTTTTTTATTTTAATTTTTTTAAAATTTCAAAATATTCAAGGGGTTCAAATATTTCAGGTTACATGGATAATTTTTTAATGCTCGAGTCCTGACTATAGGTGTAGCCATTGCCAAATAGTGATCATAGTACCCATTAGGCTGGCTTATTCCCCTCTCACTCCTTGATTCCACTGAGTTTTACTTCTGTCTGTACATGTGAGCTCATCGGTAAGTTCCAATTTACTAGTGAGTACATGTGGTGTTTGCTTTTTCATTCTAGTGATACTTCACTTAGGAGAATGGTCTCCAGTTCCATTCAGATTGCTGCAAAAGGTATTGTTTTATCTTTTTTATGCCTGAATAGTACTCCGTGGTGTACATATATGACATTTTATTAATCCACTCATGAATTAATGGGCACTTGGGCTGATTCCACATCTTTGAAATTGCGAATTGTGCTGCAATATATATTCGAGTGCAGATGTCTTTTTGATAAAATGACTTCTTTTCCTTTGGGTAAATACCCAGTGGTGGGATTGCTGGATCGAATGGTAGGTCTACTTTTAGTTCTTTCAGGAATCTCCATACTGTTCTCCACAGAAATTGTAGTAATTTGCAGTCCCACCAACAGTGTATAAGAATTCATTTCTCTCTATATCCCTGCCTCCACCTATACTGTTTTTGGACTTTTTGATAAATGCCATTGTAACTGGGTAAGGTAATATCTCATTGTGGTTTTAATTTGCATTTCCCAGATGATTAGTGACATTGAGTATTTTTTCATGTTTATTGGCCATTTGTCTTTCTTCTTTTGAGAAGTTTCTGTTCGTGTATTTTGTCCACTTTTTAATGGGGTTGTTTTATTTTTTTCCTTGCTGATTGGCTTGAATTCTTTTTAAATTCCGGTTATTAGCCTTTTATCAGATGTGTAGCTGGAAACTATTTTCTTCCATTCTGTAGATTCTCTATTTGCTCTGTTGATTATTTCCTTGGCTATACAGAAGCTTTTTAGTTTAATTATATCCCATTTATTAATTTTTGTTGTTTCGTGATTGCCATTGGAGTCTTTTTCATAAATTCTTTGCCTAGACTGATATCTATAAGAGTTTTTCCTACATTTTCCTCTAGAATTCTTATGGTTCCATGCCTCAGATCTAAGTCTTTTAACCATCTCGAATTAATTACTGTGAGGGGTGAGAGGTAGGGGTCCTATTTCATTCTTCTGCATGTGGCTATCCAATCTTTCCAGCACCATTTATTGAATTGGGCTTCTTTTCCTAGTGTACATTCTTGTCTGCTTTGTCAGAGATCAGTTGGTTATAGGTAGATGGTTTTATATATTGGTTCTCTGTTCTGTTTCATTGGTCTACTTCTCTATTTTTGTACCAAAAACTGGTTATTATAGCTTTATATTATATTAATAGCATAGTTTGAAGTCTGATAATAAAATGCCTCCAGATTTGTTCTTTTTGCTTAAGATTGCTTTGGCTACTTGGGTTCTTTTGTGGTTCCAAACAAAGTATAGAATTATTTTTCTAGATCTGTGAAATATGACTTCGTTAACTTGATGGGGATTGCATTGAATTGGTAAATCACATTGGATAATATGGACATTTTAACAATTTATTTTACCTTTCCATAAGCATGCTATGTTTTCCCATTTGCTTATATCCTCTGCGATTTCTTTCCTCAGTTTCACAGTTCTCTTTGTAGAGATTTTTCACCTCCTTGGTGAAGTGTATTTTATTTCCTAGCTATTTTTTTTTTTTTTTTAGCTATTGAAAATGATATTTAGTCTCTGATTTGACTCTTGGCTTGACTTTTGTTAGTATATAGAAGTGCTACTGATTTGTGTACATCGATTTTGTATCCTGAGACTTTGCTGAATTTTTTTTTTTTTTTTTTTATCAATTCCAGGAGATTCTTGGTGGACTCTTTGGGGTTTTCTAGATACAAGATCATGTTGTCAGTGAATAATAATAGTTTGACCTCTTCTTTCCCAATTGGATACCCTTAATATTCTTCTCTTGCCTAATTTTTCTGGCTAGGAATTCCAGCACTATTTTGAGAGTGGGCACCCTTGTCTTCCTCCAGTTCTTATTGGCAATGCTTTCAACTTTTCCGCATTAGCATGGTGTTGGCTGTGGGTTTGTCATATATGGCTTTTATAGTTCTGAAATATTTTCTATCTATGTCTAGTTTGTTGAGGGTTTTTATCATAAAAGGGTGCTGGATTTTGTCGAATGCTTTTTCTGCATCTATTGTGAGGATCATATGATCTTTGTTTTTGCTTCTATTTTTATGGTGAATCACATTTATTGATTTATTGACATTGACATTTATTTATTGACATATGTTGAGCCATCCTTGCATCCCTGGGAGGAAGCCCACTTGGTCCTGGTGGATTATTTTTTTGATATGCTGTTGAATTCGTTTTGCTAGCATTTTATTGAGGATATTTGCATCTGCATTCATAAAGGATATTGGTCTGTAGTTTTCTTTTTTTGTTGTGTCCTTTCCTGGCTTTGGTATTAAGGTGGTACTGGCTTCACAGAATGAGTTGGGTAGGATTCTCTCCTTCTCAATATTATGAAATAATTTCTGTATTATAGGTACCAGGTCTTCTTTGTGGGTTTGATAGAATTTGGTGGTGAATCCATCTGGCCATGGCTTTTTTGTTGTTGTTGTTGGGAGGTTTTTTTATTACTGATTCGATGTTACTGTTTGTTATTGGTTTTTTCAGGAGTTCTATTTCTTCCTGGTTTAGTCTTGGGAGGTTGTGTTTCCAGGAACTTGTCCATTTCCTCTACATTCTCGTGTGTGTGTGTGTGCGTGTGTGTGTGTGTGTGTGTGTGGGTAGAGATTTAGGTAGTATTCACAGATGATATTTTGTATTTCTCTGGTATCAGTTGTAACATCATTTTTTTCATTTCTTATTGAGCTTATTTGTGTCATTTCTTTTCTGTTCTTGGTTAATCTAGTGAGAGGTCTGTCAATTTTGTTTATCTTTTCAAGAACCAACTTTCTTTTTGGTTGATCTTCTATACTTTTTGTTTATTTTTCATTTTATTTAATTCTGCTCTGACCTTACTTATTTCTATTCTTCTGCTGCCTTTGGATTTGATTTGCTCCTCCTTTTCTAGGTCCTTGTGATGTTTCAGTTGTTAATTTGTAATCTCTTGCGTCTTCGATGTAAGCATTTAAGAGTATGAATTTTCCCCTAAGGAATGCTTTTGCTGAGTCCCATAGATTTTGATAACTTGTGTCCCTTTGTCATTCAGATCAGAATTTCTGATTTCCGTCTTAATTTCATTCTTGAGACAATATTTGTTCAGCAGCAAGTTGTTTAATTTCCATGACTTTAGGTAGGTTTGAATGCTTCTCTTGTGATTGATTTCTAGTTTTATTCTGCTGTGATTTGAGAAGATATATGGTATGATTTTGCTTTTTTTGAATTTGTTGAGGCCTGTTTTGTGGCCCATGATATGGTCAATCTCGGAGAACATCCCATATGCTGCTGAGAAAAACATATATTTAGTAGTTTTGGGGTAGAATGTTCTGTAAATGTCTGTTAGCTCCATTTGATTTAGAGTTTGGTTTACATCCAGTATTTCTTTATTTTCTGCTTTGATGATTTATAGAGTTCTGACAGTCAGGTGTTGAGTTCCCCAGCAGTTACAATGATGCTATTCATTTCTTTGCTTAGCTCTAGTAAGATTTGTTTTATGTATCTGGGATCTTCTGTGTTGAACACATATATATTTAGGATTGTTATGTCTTCTTGTTGAATAATTCCCTTTACCATTATATTATGGTTTGTCTTTCTTTACCTTTGTTGGCTTAAAGTCAATTTTATCTGATATGAAAATAGTTACCCCTGCTCCCTTTTGATTTCCATTTGCATGCAATATTATTTTGCATCCTTTCACATTGAGTCTATATGCGTCCTTGTGGTTTAGATGTATTTCCTGGTGATAGCGGATACTTGAGTTGTGTTTTTTTCTTCCATTCAGCCAGTCTATGTCTTTTGAGAGAAGCATTCAGTCCATCCTCATCGACTGATAGCATTGCTCTGTGGGATATTGGTCTGTTCATCCTGTTAAGTAGTCCCTCTCTGTTTTAACTTTTGTCCTATTGTTTTTTTAGAAGTTGTGAGTTTTGGGTTTGTTTAGGTGAATTTATACTGGTAGATATTCTGATTTGGGTATAGTTCTGTTCTGAGTATTTTGTGCAGCACAGGTCTGGTCATGGAACATCCCCTCCATGTTTGCATGTCTGGAAAGAGCTTAATTGCTCTGTCTATTGTGAAATTTAGTTTTGCAGGATACAAAATTATAGGCTAGAAATTGTTCATTTTAAGTCAACTGAAAATTGTTCCCTAATCCCTTCTGGCTTGTAAGGTTTCCACTGAGAAGTCTACAGTTACACTGATGAGTTTTCCTTTGGAAGTTGATGTTTTCGTCTTGCTGCTTGCAGAATTTTCTACTTCATTTTGACTTCAGCTAAGTTGATTACTATGTGTCTTGGAGATGACCTATTTGCTATGAATCTTCCCAATGTTTTATATTCATCTTGTATTTGTATGTCTGAATTTGGGGAAATATCTGGGAAGTTTTCCTCAATAATTTCCTCAAATAGGTTTTCCATGCTTTAGCTGTTTCTTCTTCACCCTCAGGGGTACCTCTAAAACAAATGTTAGTTCACTTCACATAGTCCTATGTCCCTCTCAGTGATTGCTTGGATGTTTTTATACTCTTCTCTGACTCTTTGAATGACTGTGTTATCTTGAGAGCCTTGTCTTTAAGCTCCAAGATTCTTTCTTCTCCTTGGTTTAGCCTGTTACTAAAGATTTCAACTGCATTTTGAAATTTCCTGAAGGACTCTCTCATTTCTTCAAGATCTATTATATCCTTTCTCATGTTGTCTAATTCTCTAGTGACTTTTTCACTTTTTTCATTGATTTCCTGAAATATATTTTTAACTTCTTTTTGTTGGTTTTTAACTTTCTCTTCAATTCCATTATCTTATTTTCTGTCCATACTCTGAATTCCATCATTTCAGAAATTTCCTTGTGGGTACAGTCCACTACTGTAGCTCCATTGCGTTTCCATGTGGGTGTTGAACTATTTTATTTTTTCATGTTGCCAGGGTTTTCTTTGCTGGTTTGTTCTCATCTGGCTAATCTTCTCTCAGCTCTGGGATTATAGGAATGCAGGGCAGCTGTTCTCATTTGCTGGGGACTGTCTCAGATCAAGTCCAGGAGTGACAGATAGCTGCTCAGGGCTGGGGAGTCCTGAATAAAGTGTTGGGTCTCAGGAAGTCCTGACAGCCCAGTGGCCATGGCGGGAACTCAGTAGTAGGGTCTTGGGGTTCAGGCACAACTCTGGGGTGTCAGGGGTAGATTCATAGGCCCAGAGAGGGCCCCGGAGCTATAGGAGCAGAGCCATGGACACAGGCACAATGAGAACTTCAGAGCTGGCTCTGGGGATTTTGATGCCAGAGCTGCCTATATGGGGGGCTGTTCCACCGGTGTGGGGACTGCTGATGCCCAGTCACACAGGCAAGGGTTTCTGTCAGCAACCCAGGTTCCACATAGGTAGGTAGGAGCTGCTGGTCGGCCAAGGTACTCCTCCCACACCTAGGACCCACTGAGGCAGTTGCCTGAGCCTTCCTTAGTGGTGCCTGTGGAGTCTGAGGCACCCCCTATGTTCAGCTTCTAGTCACAGGGCTCAACACAGGGAGAGCACCTGTTCCCTCCCCAGCCTGGTGGAGGTGATGCTAAGTTTATTGCTGGATGGCTGTGTCCTGAGCAGACCTGACTCTGTGCACCAGAGCGATCAGGGTGTCATCAGTTGCAGACGTCTTGGATTGGCAGGCCCCAGATCTCTGTTGCACCTGCTCTCTGGTGGAATGTCTCTGCACAGATTCTGAGCAGCTCCTTGATCAGCCCAAAGGTCTGCAGTGGAAGAGGGAGATACTTCACAAGTTGAGCTGCCTGTAACTTTTGTTGCTCTTCTAATAAACAGTGTCTCCTTGGGTTGCGTCCATCCTGCTGTGTTCACCTCTTCCCAGCAGTGCGAATTATATTGGGTCTCCCGGCTTAATCTCAGAGATGGCAGATGGTAATTGTGAGTAAGAATCAGCCATGCCCTATCTCACTGAGTTGATAGATGCTGTGATGAGGTATAGTTGTTCTCCCTATCATTGGTTGATGCTTTCAGGAAAGAGCCAATTACCAAGATGTTCTTGGTAATGGTAAACTTTCTCATTGTAAGCTCTAGTCTCTGAGGTGTAACACTTGAATGCCCTAGGCTTTGGAAGGGGCCCTGTAGCTCCTAGGGGGTTGCTTGATCTCCACCACAGCAGGGGTAGGTGGAAGAGCGAGGCAGAGTGTGGTTAGGTTGCAGGAGCCTGGAAGCCTTTGCAAAGCCTTGGCAGGGCCCATAGGTTGTTTTCCTGGATGCTACAGGGAGCTGTTTGGAAAAAAGTCAAGGTAGGCTCTCCAGACCTGGAAGGCTGCTTGTAGGGGTGGGTCCTACACTTGGTTGCTATGGTGCCCTGGACTGGAATTTTCCCCACTGTAGGACCTGCCTTAATTCAACACTGTGGCTTTCCTGTGGGGGTGGGGGGTGCGGAATCACTGCATTTTGGACCCCCATTGAAGGAGTGTGGGAGGGAGAAAGGGATCCTCCATTACCCCTTCACCGGGCTCTGAGCCTCTCTGGGTTTGATCCCCACTGATATATTTTTTCCTTAATCTTCTTCCTCCTCTGCTTCTCAGTTTTCTTCCAGGAGGTCACCCACAGGCCCCTGCACTTCTCTCTATGATCGACACCTGAGCTGTGTCTTCTCTCCCTTCTTCCTTAACTGAAATCCTACCTTCCCCCCCAGCCATGTCTCGAGTCAGCCATCTTGCCCCCTCTACCAGTATTCTTTATCACAGTTTTATAGACTCTTTAATCTTTTAAAAAATACATTGTAAAATTTGTCAAGGATAGTAAATTAATTCATACAAGAAGATCTCAAAGAATAAGACCCATGTTTGTGACTATTTTGAAGTGGTACAATGTGCATTATATGTAAAAACATTCAATCCGAAAATCAGAAAATAAGACATTTCAATAGTGTATTTGAAATAATAAAACCTGGGAAAATAGTCTTTCTACATGTATACATGTTATTACCACACTTGTATATATTTGCTTTTTGTATCTTTTTGCTTTACTTTAAGTAAATATATATCAATGATTTCATATATATGTGGCTTATTTTATTTTATTCGTTCATTTATCTATTTTAGTAAAATTTGGTTACTTTCCTTGCTTTTTTCCTCCTTCCTTTTTAAATAAAAGTAGTAATTCTGCAGACAAATTCTCAAGGCACCAACTGGATATAATCAGCGGAAAATGTGCTACCATCTTGTTACTGAATGTGTCAAACATATCCTTCTAATATGTTACTAATCTATCAGGAAAGGGCTGTTGAGTTAGAGTCAACTAAGTTTCTTACTAGCCTACAACAGATTGGGGTTTGGAATGACTTGAGTATTAATGAAAACCAAGAAAATTTAAAAATGCACATAAAGTCTGTTAAATCTGCTATTGTTTCTTTATTTTCCTTTTTAATCACCTCTCTGTAATTGATGTCTTATGAGAAATTGCAAGCTAGCAAGCTATTTATAAACATTTAAAACCATAAAAAAATCTTTCCCACATCAATTCTGCCTAACAAACACAAATTTGTTCATGTCTTTCATCTTACAACAAACTTTTATATAAACAACATAGGTATCATGATTCTTTTTGTTAATTTTATATGCATTTAATGAAAGAGTGATTTTGAATTTCGGGCACTTTTTTTGGTAAGAATTCATTTCCTATTGCATTACATAAAATAGGAATCAAGCGTAATCTTCCTAGTAAGATGATAGTTACCCAAGGATGATTAGTATCTTTGGTTCTTCTTGGCCTTCAGATCTATTCAAATCTGCAGCATCTCTGATGTCTTTTTTGAAATAATCTTTTATTTATTTGAAGTAAATAAGAAAACATCTGAAATGGTGTGAGTAGGTTCTCATTGCTGAGAAAAAAAAATTCTTCTATATTGTGACAAATTATGTGTTCTGGAGAAGCCCAATATGGCAAAAATATAAGTTGTTTTGCCTTAAGAACCTATTATATGTATAAATGTAAGTCAATATGAGGCAGTGCAATATACAGGTTAAGAGAATAGACCATGATTATACACTTCTGGTTTGATTTCTGACTTTACACTACTAGCTGTGTAAACTTAGGAAAGTTTCTTTGCCTTTTTCTTCCTCATTTTTTTCACCTTTTTTAATACACATTAAATGAGTTAATATTTGGATCAGTGCTTGGCTTACAATAAATGCTCACTAAAGTGTTTGGTGTTATTCTTTTTCTTTTTTTTTAATTGACAAATAATTATACATATTCTTGGGATACATAGTGATGTTTCTATACAAGACAATGTATAGTGACCAGATAAGAGTAACTAGCAAATTCATCATCTTATGATACAGTATTAATGATAGGCTTTAAAATTTATAATGGTTAGTAGACTGCAGTTACTGAATAACTATTAGCTCTTTTTCATTCTTCCTCTTCTTTGTTTAACAGAAAATACCAATTGAAAGTTAGTGGATATGAAATCTATCTTGTAATGGTTTTTCTTGCTGAAACAACTGGGTTATAATGATCAGATAGGCTTAGGAATATTAATTATTATTTTTGTACTAGTTTTTAAAACATTAATATTTTCAGTCTGTTTACATGGATAGTTTGGGGGGATATAAAGCAAGTAATACGCTTATAGATTTCTATTCAGTTAGCATAAAAATATATAATTCTGAGGTATTAAAATAAATCCAAGTTTGCATATGTGGGTGTGCCTTATATAAGGCACTCTTAACACTGTTGTAAACATAGCTAAGCTGCAATAAATCATCCTCAAATGCTAAATTCCTCAGAGAAAGAAATTTTTCTCAATGTTAATCATTCTTTTCTCATGGTCTAGAATTTCCAAAGAAGACTATTCTAGGTTATAGCTAGGGAAGTTCACATCCATATATCATGGATTTCCAACTGAAAATCTCAAGAAACAAGATCATCTAACTTGGGAAGACAATTAAACAGCATCAGGTGATTTGCACTTAATTTTTTTTTAGCTTCTGTTATACACACAGCCCAAGACAGGACCTGAAGGGCAAACTATTTACGGATGAAAGTAAGAGATAAGCTTAAAAAGATGAAAAGGTGGAATTTGGGGATGAAGGTCAAATACTATTTGGCCCATTCAAGCTGCTTTATTTCCTTTCATTTTATCTCTTACGGCAGTAAATATCTATAACACAATAATAATTTTATAGTATTTTTAATATGGTATAATTTTATACTATGTCTAATAATAATATCATGGATATTGTCTTTACTTCTTCAGTTATATAAGCTATTGGCCTTACGCTTATAATCTATACTGAACAGCTAAATCCTAATAGGCACTCAAAAAATGAATGTAGCTTGGTTTTATATATATTTATATATATAGGCTTGGATCTTGCTGATATAGTTTTACAATAAATATATGCATTTCCTTTTAGTTACTTTTAGATCTTTTCAATCCCTCAACTTCTAAAATATATTTAGAACAAATACTAAATAACAGAGTCTACCTCCTGCTGCATCCCCATTCAGTCCACCAATCAACCTATTATATTGCTCAAAGGAATAAAGCTATCGGTGAAGTACTTCAAACTTAGAATATATTAATAATAAGGAGAGCTCACTTCATTCAAAGCACATTACTTGCAAATGGGCATAGAAGTCTAGTATTTAAAGGATCCATAAAGATTATTTAACAAAGTCCTTAGTATGTAGCAATGAGTTCTAAGTATGTTACTGACGTAACTCATTTATTCTTCACGAAAACCTTAAGTTAGTACTATTCTCCCCATTTTATGAATGAAGAACGCAAAGCACATAAAGATTAAGTACCTTGACTAAGTCATTGGGAAAGTTAAGTATTCGAACCCTAGCAGTTTGACTCAACTCTATGTTCTCAGCCACTGCACTGTGCTGCTGCTCCATCAGCCAACGGTAGAAGTATATAATGTAACCCTTGGAAAGAATCTTGGTGATCAACAATTTACTAATTTGATAACTTATCCTCCTGGGTCATCTGGGTCATTCTTGCTGGAGTGCAGTGGTACGATCATGGCTCATTACATCAAACTCCTGGGCTCAAGAGATATTCCTCCCTCAGCCTCCCAATTAGTTAGAAACTTCAGGTGTGCCCCACCATGCCTGGCTAATTTTGTAAAACATTTTCTGTAGAGACGGGGTCTGGCTATGTTGCACAGGCTGATCTTGAACTCCTGGCCTCAAGTGATCTTGGGCGCCTCAACCTCCCAAAGTGCTGGGATTACCGATGTGACCCACCACTTCTGGCCTCAGTCATTATTGTGATCATATATTTAACTGTTTTCAAAGAAATATGCATTTATTAGGATAAGAACCACATCCATCTTATTGAATAATTAGTGCTTGGCCTAGTACCTCGCAAATGGTTGGTGTTCTATAAATATTTGTTCAATAAATTAGTGAAAAAGTAAAAATGAATAAATATCTCTGTAAAAGTAGTTATTCAGTTTTCTGAAACATGTCTTATGGTAGGGAATTCACTAATTCAAAAGTCAATCAATTATAGTCATCCTTTGGTGTGAGGAGGGATTGGTTCCAAGACCCCCTCACATACCAAGATGCTCATACACCCAAGTCCTGCAGCTGGCTCTGGAGAACCTTTGTATAGGAAAAGTCAGCCTTCTGTACTGGAGGGTTCCCATGTCGTGAATATTATATTTTCCATCAGCGTTCAGTTGAAGAAAACCTGCATATAAACTGACCTGCACAGGTCAAATCTATGCTGTTCAGGCTCAACCATAATACTTATTAGCATGACAATATCATCCTTCACATGTCAGATTTGACTGCTTTTCTTGTTTCACACTATCTCTTGCTAAGTTACTAGTAAACCGAAACCTTACTAGCTTAAGTTTTTTTGGACTAAATCTTCTCAAGTCTACTTTATTTTCAATCCCTATACCAGTCATTGTCCCATTAAAAATATTTTAAAAATATGTTCAGAAAAGCAGAATGGGAGGAAGGCATCAGAAAGCTGGGTCTAGGGTTATTGCCTGTCTCCTTTTCAAGCACCCACTCTTACCCCACAGTAGAATGTGTTCCCCACATGTTATAATATATTGTCTAAATTCCACAAATTTATATTATACATCCCATTGGTTCATTCATTCATTTAAGTAATATTTGTTTTACATACTATGATGTGCTGGAATTACTGCAGTAAGCATAACAGACACAATCGCTGGTCTCTTGGAGCTCCTATAAGAAAGAAATAAATGTCTATAATACCTGAAGTGGCAGCATGATGATTAAAAAATAAACTACGCATATCAGCATAGTTGAGTTTATTCTCTGGCAGTGATAATAAGAATAATAGTAGTAAACTTAAAAAAAAATCTTTACCATACGAGATTGTACCCCTACCTTCTCATGTCTGATTATCCTGAAATTCCCAGGAAAATTCAGGTTGCTTCTTCCACAAGAGCAGAAAAAAGAGGCACCAAGTTCATCACATGACTGGGTATATTTCTAAGTCTGTTGGAGATTGGACAAATGATACCCATTTGTCCTGCAGGTGTGATAGTTTTTACTGCCCTCCTGAGCCTCATGGCCACCCTGAAACTTTATACTAACAGTATCCTCTTCAGGGGCACCTAGCCAAGTCTTTGGGTCTTTGGGATCAACCGCTGAAATCCAGCTGCAGGCTGACTTGCCAAACTGTGATCTCTAGTGTGAGACTCTACCAGACTCAAAGAAGAGACTCCTTCTTTTATCTGAGCATTCGAGAGGGAGCATTCCGTTTGTAATTGTTCTACCTGGAGAATATTCCTTTTAGCAGTATATCTACCTAGATTGACTACTTTTTTCTAACACTCACAAAATCAGCACATATGATAGTGGAAATCCCACTAAGACTGTTGCTTTTTCTTCCAGATATTTGGATGATATTTTCATTACCTTCATCTCCATTTTTCTCAGGATGCTGACTTCTTCAGTAAACTCTCCTGGGAGTTAATATTTAAATCGGTTCTAATATATCTGTATATTCTAGTGTGTGTGTGTGTGTGTGTGTGTGTGTGTGTGTGTATGTGTGTGTGTATATATATGTGAGAGTGTGTGTGCGTGTGTGTGTTTCCAAAGATTTCTTTTTAGGTCATTGGCCCTTATTTACCTGACCATGTGCATTTGTTTCTTTTTCCTAACAAAGGAGAGGTCTGAAGATAAGAAATGAAATGGGGAAAGTGTAAAGGATGAGGAAATATTGTCCTGCACTGGGTGCTGTGTTTAGCCATAATTTTCTGCCTCTGCGTTTACATGCTTAGATCAGCACTGAAAGAAGAGAACTTTCGTATGTCTTGAATATCCAAATTACCATTATAAATATGATGGACTTTTAGTCAACTAATAAAACTACTTGTTCAATGAGCTTATTACTTGCGATGATGGCAAAAATAATAACTTACCTCATAAGCTTGCTGAGTTTATTAAATGAGATATTACATACACATTTCTTGGCAAGGTGTCTGGCAAACAAAGTTCAAAGACATCATCTGTATTAAAATGACTATATGCAGACATTGCCATGGTAATCACAGGAAAAGTTCCCTGACGTGCTTGTCAGCAACAGGCTGAGCCATTTACTTCACCCAGGTTTCCCTTTACACATCCTAAATTTAAGGAACGCAGTTGAGCTCTTACATGCATTTTCTGAACTTCAGAGTTCATAGTTATATAGGAAAAAATAGTAGGCATAGGAAAAACAATAAAGTTCAATGCTAGAGAGTCACCAGGATTTTGATTGGCTGGAAAACTGTATAAAACCATTTTAAGCTGAGAGCATAAAAGTGAAGCCTGAATTTAAAAAAAACAGTGAGAAGCTTAGTTTTACAAAATAAATTACTACTCTAAAAGAAAAATAAAATGCAGAGTATCCAAAAGTTATAATTGATTTAAATTTTAAAATGTAATTCATATTGATTATTATGAGCACAATAAAATTAAATTTAACCCTGCCTAACCTTCACTTAAAGGTTTGAGAATAAATGCTCTTGCCGTTTATTTTAGAGCAGATCCCAAAAGATGCTTGGGACAATGACTTCCTATCATAATTACTAGTACTATTATTTTTTTATGTCTTATCAACAATAGGATGGACACCCTTTAATGAAAATTGCCTCGTTGGATTATGTTGAAATGAATTTGAAAAGTTACTCCCTTAAAGTTACCCTACCTGATTTTTCTCTTTTACTTGTTAGTCCCTGGAAATCTCGGCTGTGCACGTAATTATTCATGTGTAAAGGACAGAAGAGATGGGATTGTGTGAGAGAGGACACTGCGACTGCCTCTGAATGTCTCATGTTGCATACCTAAATCAGTTTCGCCTCACATCTCTCAGAGTCATCAAGACAATAATTGAAATGTTTTGGAAACACCTACTCATTTCAAGTTGCAAAGACTTTATTACTTTGATAAGCGCTCCTTTGGCTACAGCAAATCTAAAATGTGAATCAGAAATATGTTAATGTTTGCAAAATCCATGCTATCAAATTATTTCTTTAAATAAAATCAAAGTCAGCAAAAATGTGATTCTACAGTTGCTCTACTATGGTGAATTTCACTTATTATCAGATTTGAAAAAATTGTTAAGCTTTTAAAGGAGAATTCATTCCTATTTTGTTAATGATTTCCTTTTTTCTTATTCACAATGACAAAAAAAGGAAACCTCATTTTTATAAATCTTTGATTTTCTTGGAAATTGATGGGATTGAAAATGTAGAAGGGCAGTTTGCTCTCTGGGGTATCTATAAAGTCAAGGCTTAATTTTTTTGCCTGGAATTTATGTGAATATTATATCAAGCTTTTTATAAATGTGTTTGGCACTAAGTCTTTGGTTTATTATAAATTGGTTTCCACATGAAATGCTTTATATTGTATAATAAATTGATTGCCACTGTATATTGGTTTGTGTTCATAATATATTGCGTTGAATGAATAATAAATCTTTCTTTTCAGCAATTATTTTTATTGGTGTGAGTAAATTATATTGGTTTCACAGTGAGCCAAAACGTTTTGGATCTAAATTATACTTTCTTCGTCAGGTGATTTGAGTTTAACATTTAATTTAAAAGTCAAGAAAAAAATATATATATATGAATATTGTCTCTTTTATGTTCATTACATCATTTTTTTGCAGATAACAATTTACTCCAAAGCCTCGTTATATTAAAATTAAAGATACTTGATTTAGTTGTTGTCGGGTTTTACATAGCACGTTAGTTTGTGTTTCAATGTTTGGTATAGATGCTGCACTGAATGCATTTTATTGTTTTCTTGAATTTGGACTAGAGTATATGATATATAAAAAGTCACATCTCAGTATAATATAAGGAAAAACATTGTGAGAATTATAGTTTTGCAAAAATGATAGGAATTACCTCAACTTTTGAGATATACTTTGATACAATATGGCTATGTTTAATAATAATATGATATTGTATTAGAGTTGGAATCCTTGCATTTGTTAAAGGTTTGGTTTAGAAGGATTTTGAAATGTGAACATTCTATCATTTCTGAAGTTATAAAATTCAGTAATTCCCAAACATCACTACTTACATTGATTCTTTCAACCAGCAGTAATCAAAGCAACTCCTTTTTGCCTTCAGGATGCTTGCAATCTAGGATAGTAACCTGAGGCATATATGGATGCAAATGAGTGTAAAACTGCAATGTAGATGTTATAACATAAACAAGTACAGATAAAAGAAGAAAACAAAGGAAAAAGTAGTCATTTTTATCATAAGCAAGAGGTCAGAAAGGTTTCAAAGTGTGAGGGAAAGTCCTCTTTGTACAAGGAGCTGCCCCTAGAGAGGGCTGCATAGAATGCAAGGTAGTAGACAAACTGGGAAAGGTTCAGCATATTGCACCATTGAACCTGAGAGAGTGTCTGCATAGTTTTATCTAAGAAAGTGATATCCTCAGATTTATGTTTTCTAGCATCTATTCTGTTAGGAATATAATGAACGCGTTAATAGAAAATAAGAATGAGAGGTAGGGAGATTAGTGGAGATATTTTTTGCCATCATGTGGGTGAAGTATGATAAAGATTTAAATTAAAGCATTACTTTGAAGATGGTGGAAAATGGATGAATTCAAAAATAGTAAACAGGAGAAATCTATATGGCTTGGTGACTTTCTGTAGGTAGAAGGTCACATAAAGACCTAAGTTTTGGTGCATTCACTGACACATGAAATATAGGAGGAGAGACATATTCTGGGTTGAGAAAATTTGTCTATATGTTTCACAATATATTGAGTTTAAAGGGATTATCGGGCTTGAAAGTGGATAGGATAGTTAGATATAGGTCTAGAGATCGGGTAAACATTTGGAATGGTATTGAAGACTTTTGGCAAACTGAAGATCAAATAGTGCATAAGAGTATAAAGAAAGGACACATTTTAAAATGGCTGGTAATATATTAATAATTTTGTAAAGAGAGAATACAAAAAATAAAAAAAGGTTAGAAGAACCCAAGATAGGTCTTTGGGTAATGCTGACAAGTAAGCATCAGGAAGAGGAAGAGTATTGAGTAAGATATTGGTAATTATCCTTTAGTATCCATTCTCCTGTCATTTTATGTCAGAAATTTCTTAGTTTAGCTGGGCTCTTAGCTAACCGAGATAAAAGCACATTTCAATGTGACTAAGTCCCAGCCAAGGGGATATGAACACAAATAAAACATGCAACTTCCAAATGCCTTTTTTTGTTATTTATTTATTTTTATTTCAACATATTATGGGTATACAAATGTTTAGGTTACATATATTGGCTTTGTCCCACCTGAGTCAGAGCTTCAAGTGTGACCATCCCCCAGACAGTACACATCACACCCATTAGGTGTGTATATACCCATCCCTTCCACCCCCTCTCCCATCAGCCCAACACCCGATGAATGTTACTACTAAATGTGCACATAACTGTTGATCAGTTAATACCAATTTGATGGTGAATACTTGTGGTGCTTATTTTTCCATTGTTGTGACACTTCACTTAGTAGAATGGGCTCCAGCTGTATCCAGGATAATACAAGAGGTGCTAGATCACCATTTTTTGTGTGTGTGTGGCTGAGTAGAACTCCATGGTATACATATACCACATTTTATTAATCCACTCATGTATTGATGGGCACTTGAGTTATTTTCACATCTTCACAATTGTGAATTGTGCTGCTATGAACATTCTAGTGCAGGTATCTTTTTTATAGAATGTCTTTTTTTCCTCTGGGTAGATGCCCAGTAATGGGATTGCTGGATCAAATGTTGGTTCTACTTTTAGCTCTTTGAGGTATCTCCATATTACTTTCCCTAGAGGTTATACTAGTTTGCAGTCCCACCAGCAGTATATGCGGGTTCCTATCTCTCCTTATCCATTCCAACATTTGTTGTTTGGGACTTTTTGATAAAGGCCATTCTCACTGGAGATAAGTGATATCTCATTATGGTTTTGATTTGCATTTCCCTGAAGATTAGAAAAGTTGAGCATTTTTTCATATGTTTGTTGGCCATTAGTCTGTCTTCTTTTGAAAAGTTTCTGTTCATATCCTTTGCCCACTTTTTAATGGAGTTGATTTTTTTCTTGCTGATTTTCCTGAGTTCTATATAGATTCTAGTTAGCAGCCCTTTGTCAAATGTATAGGATGTAATTATATTCTCCCATTCTGTAGGTTGTCTATTCACTCGAGTGATAGTTTCTTTGACTGTGCAGAAGCTTTTTAATTTGATCAGGTCCCATTTATTTATTTTTGTTGATTCTGTGATTGCCTTTGGAGTCTTCATAAATTCTGTGTCTAGATCATGTCTAGAACAGTTTTTACAACCTTTTGTTCTAGAATTCTTATAGTTTCATGCCATAGATTTAAGTCTGTTATCCACCGTGAGTTGATTTTTGTGACAGGTGAGAGGTGCAGATCTTGTTTCAGTCTTCTACATGTGGCTATCCAGTTTTCCTAGCACCATTTATTGAATAAAGATTCTTTTCCCCAGTGTATGTTTTTGTCTGCTTTGTCAAAGATTAGATGGCTATATGAGGATGGTTCTCAGTTCTGTTCCATTGGTCTATGTCTATGTTCTTGTGCCAGTACCATGCTGTTTTAGTTACTATAGCCTTATAGTATAGCTTGAAGTCTGGTAAATTGATGCCTCCCAATTTGCTCTTTTTGCTTAAGATTGCTTTTGCTATATGGGGGTCTTCTCTGGTT